>SEYY01000710.1:93296-100796 GCA_009176605.1 Armadillidium nasatum
TCCCACTTCCCCAACCCCTCCCCCTCCCCTTTCAATACGTTGATCCATCCCCGTTTAGTCTGTCGCACTGACAGATTAGCGTAACTTTATGCAGACAGCCTATTTAAATTATATTTTTTAAAAGAAAATATAATATCACGCTTATATTAAATTATAACGCCTTAAATTTTCAGTGGAATGCCTATAGAGTAGAATTTAAGTTTTCCGTATGACACTTTTTTTAAGCCCTCTACACATCTGCTTAAGTAGTTCACGGATAATTTCAGGCAAAAACTGTAATTATAGTCAGCACTATCAACTTCCTTAACAAGCTTCTCCTCAAAAGAAGAGAATATTGATAGGAATATTTTTCATATATATATATATATATATATATATATATATATATATATATATATATATATATATATATATATATATATATATATATATATATATATATATATATATATATATATATATATATATATATATATATATATATATATATATATATATATATATATATATATATATATATGCCATTTAGACATTTAGAGATGCTATTTAAAATCTCGCCTCATTTTCATTATAAAGAAAATGGACTAATATTCTCTCAGAAATATGATTTTGTTTTGAAAGTTAATGGAAATAACATGGTAAAACGATGAAATAATAATAAATATTTAAAAAAAATTTTTTTTATAGATTTTGTTCGATTGATTTTAATTCTTTCATCACTTAGCATTAAAAAAAAATGAATAAATAATAAAAAAAAAAACTAGCGTTTAATAGAAATTAAAGCGATGTTTTCTGCAGAAACGGCATTAAATTCTCGTATATATTATTAGTTTTTCTACAGAACTATACTTTAATAATTTTTAAGGAGAATCAGATGAGACGCAATGCCTCATCATAAAAGAGCATGTTTTGGTTTTCACTTAGCTTTGTTGTTTTGTTTATGCATGAATAGCCATCAAGCTTTATGAACGGAATACATAAGGTACAGTTAAGTTCTCAGGATCATTATTGTAACTGAATTGCTTATGATTCTTTTTTTTTTTTAAATTAAATAACCATCCGATCTCTACCTATCCTTCCTTTTTTTATTTTTAATTTCAACATTCACAATCTCTCTTCAAGCAGGTCCAATCATTTCTTATTCAATTAACACAATATATTTACCGTGGCGTCTTTATCCCAAATACAGATCAGAAGAACAAAATGTAAAATTCATTTTGTTCCATTTGTCTTACAAATATTGTGTATCTTATAAATTCTCCTTTTTTTTTTTTTTTTCTTAATTAGCGGTTTTTATTGTTGTATTGATTCACAAAGAACAAATATTCCTATTCTTAGTTAATATTGTATAACATACTTATTTTCCATTTTTTTTGTTTTATTTATTTATTTATTAAATAATAATCATCGAATTAAACCAATTTTGTTTTGTATAATTACAGCTCGATATTCGGTTTGTGTCTATAGTATTTTTGTTTTTTTAATGGTGTAATTTTGTTTTTATCATATATATATATATATATATATATATATATATATATATATATATATATATATATATATATATATATATATATATATATATATTGTAGAATGCTAACATTTTCTTCTCAATATATCCTCAATATTATAGATTATAGCATATATGTTTTAGAATATATAAAGAAATTTATCATGTCCAAATGAAAACATTTCTTAGGTCTCATAGACTTATTATTATTATTATTATTATTATTATTATTATTATTATTATTATTATTATTGTGTTTGGTGTTAGCGGTGTTACCATTTACTATGGCAAGGTGTAGAGAGTGTGCGCAAGAGTGCTGATTAAATTTTTTTTATATATATATATAGTTATAATCTTAATTTAGACTGGTAAATTCGTCTGTTAACAATCTTTAACTAAATTCTGATTGTTTTACTTATTTAAAACTAAATAATAATTAATATATTAAATATAGATATATAATGTAATTATTAAAGTTTTAACTACTAATAGATAAATAGCTTATAGAGCTTATTGTTTATTTTCTGAGTGGCTTGATTATTGTAATAAATACTGTTTTATGTCAGTTTTTACATATTTTTTATTTATTATTGTAGGCTTCTATATAGGTAATAAATTTCATGTTTTGTAGAAAAACGTATTGAACTATATATATATATATATATATATATATATATATATATATATATATATATATATATATATATATATATATATATATATATATATATATATATATATATATATATATATATATATATATATATATATATATATATAATAAAATTTATTTTAGAATTACGAGTAGATGCAGTATTTTTTAAATTTAGATGATTTTGTGTGTGTGTGTGTGCGCTTTTGAACAATTTATATATAAACTATATTATTTTTGAACCTTATTAAAAGATTTTAAAAAAAAAAGATAAAAAGATATACAACTTTTTTCCTTATTAAAAAGTAGAAATTTTTATATCATATTTATAATTAAAAAGATGAAGTTTTATCTATTTAGTAATATTAAATTTTTAAATTTCCTTCAGTTTAAAAATTAATCGCCTTAATACGTAAACAGTTACAGATTTATTTTATTTTTTCCATAAGTTTTTTTTCATAGAGATAATTTACACCAGACACTATACTTTCAGTCGCCAATCAGAATAGTGCACAACAACCTATGATGAACGCCACCAAACCAATAGTGAACAAAAAGAACAGTACCAAACAGGAAAATGCTGTAACCTCTCCCAATCAAGGCTATAACAGGTGAGAGATTGAAAGCTAAGATATAATTCATCATATTCGTGTTGTGTAATAGACATTATTATAACACCTGCAATTTTTGATAACGCAACTAATACATACTGCTCACCTGTGCTTCTCTTTGAAATGTGACGTTTGACAATATATCGAAAAGAAGTCACACAGTGTAAAATAATTAAATAAATAAATAAATAAAACTAACCACCCTCTTCAAATTAACTGATCTAGCAATTTATGGGTAATTAGTTAGCATCTGAGAAAACACTTTTTAATATTTTAACTAAACTTTTGGGAGCCTTCTTTATAATAGAAAAAATAGTTTTATATATATATATATATATATATATATATATATATATATATATTATATATATATATATATATATATATATATATATATATATATATATATATATATATATATATATATATATATATATATATATATGTTTTTATCTTCACTTATGACATATTTGTTAGTGTAACACATATATTTCTTAGATTTTATCTATTGCGTTGTTGATTAAAATGCCTCATAATTGACTAACATCTTCACTGCACCTTTGCGTTTAGATTCTTCTTTTTTTAAACCTTATTCGAGGGTATTACTACTTCCAGGCTGACTGAGGACAACTCTTACAGCTACCATCTCAGTTATGAAGTCAAGAAACTAATGTACGGGTCACAGTAAAAGTGTTTTAATTTCTTTTTTTACTATCTAATAAATTAGCTTTTTTAATTTTTATTTTTATTCACAAAATTAAGTGGAAAAATGCAATTACTTTTCTATACTGCCTTAACTAATTGCATGAAACTAGTTCTCACTAATATTGCGTCACTCTTATGCTTTCTTTACTATTTTGTTAAAATAGTATAATTTATAGATATTCTGAATATTTGTCTTTATAATAAAAATATTCTTATCGTATCCGACTATATTTAATTGATTAATAATTCTTTCAAGGCCTACGAGTAGAAACTCAGGTACTGGTAATGGATCTAACAATGGTGGTCTGACAGTAGGTATTGCTGACGACCAAGCTAAAGACTTTGATTTCGAAAAAACTGAAATGAAATACGATTCAACAGGAATGTTTCACTGGTGTCCTGCAAGATCTTTAGAAGACTGTATATTAGTATGTGGAATTGTTTGTTTTGATTTGTTTTTAAAATAAGTATACTACATATTTTTAAGTAAATTTAATGGTATTTATTTTTACATTAAAATTTTAGGATAGAAACCAAGCTGCAATGACAGTTTTAAATGGTCACGTTGTAGTGTGCTTATTTGCGGACCCTGATTCTCCATTGATTGGTTTAAGAAATCTTGTTATGCCTCTTAGAGCATCAAATTTTCATTACCATGAGCTCAAGCATGTTGTCATAGTTGGCTCTGTCGACTATATTAGGAGAGAATGGAAAATGCTCCAGAATTTGCCGAAAATTTCAGTGCTTAATGTAAGTAGAATGTCCTTTGGTTTAATTGTCATTGAAGATACAGAATTTACTTTATTACTTTTTCGATAATATATTAAATATTTCTGAAATGTATATAGGGTTCACCTCTCAGTCGAGCAGACCTTAGAGCTGTTAATGTTAACTTATGTGACATGTGCGTGATATTAAGTGCAAAAGTTCCCAGCAATGATGATCCAACTTTAGCTGATAAAGAGGCTATTTTGGCTTCTCTCAATATCAAAGCTATGACCTTTGATGACACAATTGGAGTTCTTTCTCAAAGTAAGTAATCATTTTTATTATTTGGATTTTTTTTAGTTTGCTGTAGGGACGTAACTTCATAGTTGGTATTTGGGATTGAACTTGGGTAGTTTAGGTAGAAATAAAGGATATCAATCGTAATAAATAGGTCTTGTATTTTTTTTTTTTTTTTTTTTTTTTTTTTTTTTTTTTTTTTTTTTTTTTTAGTTTTTTTTTTTTTTTTTTAAATCTACTAAGATATTCCAAGAACCGGTTATTCATTTTTATGTATTTTATTAAAATGTAACTCATAGGCCTCGTGTCTGTTACAAGTGTTTGTTGTGGAATATTTTGATAGCTGAGTCACTACTATGGGTTTATATGATAGCCAACATTGATGCATTTATAAACCAGATCAACTACAGAATTTATATTTTAACATAAACTAATTGATTGTACAACCAATTGCACTTTTTTGTGCTGTACATGTTCTAATTATTTGGGTCCCACTTACAACTATACAGTTGGATGACCGCACCTTAACTTTAAAATATATCTTCAAGCTGAATAATTTAAGTAAACTTGTATTTACTTCTCTTTGGCTATAAGTACAGGTTAGTCATTGCAGAAATGAAGTATCACCTTTCATCTGCTCGTATATGTATGTACATATTTTTGTGTATAAGTGTCTTACTGAAATCTTCATTTAATATATAGAAACTGTAGTAAATAAATTGTAATGCAGCAGATTATTGAAAAACTAATAGTAGTTATCTGTATATAGCATATTAATGATTTATGTCACTTCTACATCTTCGCTCTCTTAAAATGTAAATATACATGTTTTAAAATATCAGTTGATGGACAAATGATGGAATCGAGTTTTTGAAACATAAAGACAATATTTTTATTTTTATTTTTATTTATTTATTTATTTTTTTTGCTTTACTAGAGTTGCAAGAATAATCGTAGCATACTGCAATTGCTCAAGATTACCTTCTTAGAATTTGCTGATTTTTGATTAATTAGTTAAATTGTAAAGTAGAGTTGTCGTCATAAACTGAATATGGAATGAAGTAACTGATAAGAAATTATAAACGAGCATTAAATAAAATTGAATAGAATAGAACAGAACAGAACAGAACAGAACAAAAAAGAATGTTAAAGAACACCACCATTAATACATTTAAACTATTAACTATGGCTGTCAACAACACCCGCTTTTGATTGTTTGAAAAGGGAATTTGAGATAAAATTATTTTGACTCCCAAATTCTAGTAATTCAAGATGAACATATGCTTTATCTTCTGTAAAGCTTTTACCACTGTCTTTTTAACTGAAAATTATATATTAAAATTTATTGTACTCATTTCCTAGAAGTATTTGAAAATTATTTAACCGGCCTTATTGTAGGTCAGTTTTGTGGTATTTCATTGTATACTATGTTTAGATTGTTGGCATCTGGCAACGAGATGATCGATAAACTAAACAGCGTCGATCATTTTTTGTTTTTCTTTTTCGATCTCAACAATTCATGGTATTTTCCTACAATTTTCCGTTATGATTGGTGACTATTATCAGATGTGGTCCAGTTCTTCATTTTGGAATTTCAGCAATTTGAGAGATCATTGAAATAAGTTAAAGATCCAAACTTAAATTTTTGATTCCATATCCCCTGGTCACTCTTTACAGTTTTTTTTAATGTTTCAACAATTAGGAATACTCATAATCGCTCTCCTCTTGCACTTCGTATAATTTTCTTGGGTTGTATATTTTTCCATATCACACGCACATCCATTTTCAATAATTGATTATCATTTCAAACTATGAATCAATCAAGAAAAATAATTAAACATTCACCTGACATCGAGGTTTAGGATCTACCACTTGATTCTACCATCAGAAAGTTCTTTTAATGGTAACCCTTTGAGCTTCCTGTCAAAAAAAAAATATTTTCGCTATCCCGATAGCATAAAGCTTAATAAGGTATATATATATATATATATATATATATATATATATATATATATATATATATATATATATATATATATATATATATATATATATATATATATATATATATATATATATATATATATATATATATATATATATATATATATATATATATATATATATGCACTAGGGAGGACTTAGGGGTTATAATATTACCCTTTAATTGACATTTGAGATATTAGGGAACATACTCTTACACTCTGGTGCTCAGTGGTTCTTCCTTTTTGAATATAATTATCACATCTTTCCTACATAGGAGTCGCTATAGGTTTGACTTGTAGACACTCCATTTTTTCACACTTCATACACAATGCATTCTCATTACAACTTTATTTAAAATGTTGCAAGAAAATGCTCTCTCAGAAAAACCAAACGGGGTGGCTTCCAAGTATATAACTTCATTCACCTCTCCTCCCATCTTTTCTTGGGAGTTGACTGCCTCCAATGGATGTTTTGGTGCCGGCTTCCTTTGGTGTCTTCTTTCATTAATTTCTGCAACATTCGTGGTCTTTAATCAAATTTCTACTTTGTTGAACATCCTTTTCCTCCTCCAAACCTCACCCCTGATTATTACCTGAAACTCAGGTGTTTAGTCGTTTTGGTAGCATATCGTACTCTATCCTCTCTCATTGTCTCTATCTTGATATTTCAGCCAATGGCAATTGGTGTGCTCTGTGTGTTTGTGTGTGTGTTTTTTTTTGTTTTTTTTTTAATGTGGAGTCTTCTGAATTCTTTACGTTGTAGTTCAGGCTCTCTTGCCAATCTGTTAATAAATTCGTCTGTTTGTTATAGGTCACCTAATTTGATTGACATTCCTAAATTCTTAGACTACTTAAAATTCAAAATAGAACACATTCTCTCTTCTCCTTTTTCCTGAAATCATCGTTCTTGGAAATTTCAATATTCACTATCGCCAATGACTTTCCTATTAAAACTGGTGACTCACTTACCATTTCTTTGCTCAATATAACATCAAGCTGATGATTATATATATATATATATATATATATATA
>SEYY01000710.1:105796-143296 GCA_009176605.1 Armadillidium nasatum
GGTTGTCAAATAAAATATTATTTAATAGGTTTATTACTATTATTATTATTATTATTATTATTATTATTATTATTATTTTATATTCCAGTAATTAAATTTTGCATAATTAAAATATATAAAATTCTGTACGAAAATAATAATATATATAATTCCGCTTATATATATATAATATATATATATATATATATATATATATATATATATATATATATATATATATATATATATATATATATATATATATATATATATATATATATATATATATATATATATATATATATATATATATATATATATATATATATATATATATATATATATATATATATATATATATATATATGAAATAAAATGCGCTAATGCTCACTGCAGCCTATACTACGGATTTGTAAGTACTGTGATTTTTTTCTCATTTGTGACGTAACAAACTTGTTTTAATTCGAATGCCATTTTTTATATCTGAAATATAGAATAAAAATTGCACCCTCTGTTTAAAATCGTTTCACTTTCCACTCCCCCTTTTTTTAAGTACTTTTGTGTACTACTTTTTAAAGTATTATTGTACACTGCATTTTTATTTATTAATGTTTTATGCAATTTGGGATCGTTAGGTCGTCTCAGTGTATATTTTTGTATATTAACAAAAATGCTCAATCAGATCAGGGATACATACTGTACTTAAATCATGGAAGGGGCTTAAATTTTATAAGGGTTAAAAAGAATATGTTTAGGGCTTAATAGTTGAAAATAATAAAATAATGTTAATGTAATGTACTGAAAATTTAGCTGATTCATTCCTTTTCTACTACAGAACTAAATAAAATAAACTGATCTTAATACTAATAGAAAAAGGATTAAATGAGGAAGTAATTTTGCTATAGATAAAATACAAGGCAGTTGGTTTGGTAATAAAACCGTACGTTTCGTAATATAAGAAACACTTGATTACTCTAGAATGGTGGTTATAAGACTCATACCTTTCATATATATATATATATATATATATATATATATATATATATATATATATATATATATATATATATATATATATATATATATATATATATATATATATATATATATATATATAATATATATATATATATTACGGGGGAGGAAAGTAGCGCTCCCGAGGCGTTGAGATTACCCCCCATTGGGTATACGGGATGTTAAGGGTACTTCATATCTCATCCTGGTGCCCAATGGTACGCTTCCTTTTTGCGCTCATGTACACTTCCTTCTACACGGAGTAGGCTCTCCTTTTACACACAATAAACACTATTTCATTCACACATCCCTTAAAAAAAAAAAACTAATTATGGCGTCGACTTTGGTAGCCTCGGAGAATCCAAGAGGGGCGGATTCCAAAGATAGCCCCTCATCCACCCCTTCCCCTATCACCTCTTGGGAGTTGGTGACCTCCGATGATGGGGTTGGTGCCACCAGAAATTTGCAGCCGGCTGTTCCAGATGCACGGTCTAATTTTTTCATTAATTTCTGCAACATTTGCGGTCATCATTCCAATTTCCACTTTGTTGAACATCACCTCTCTTCTTCTAGACCTCACCTCTTATTCTTGACCGAAACTCAGACGTTTGAGCGTTCTGATAGCAAACCCTATTCTATTTCCTCCTACTGTCTCTATCCTTAATTTTCAGCCGAAGGCGGATGTTGCGCATACGTGCGAAACAATGTTGTTTGTTCTCGTGCCTCTAATTTGGAGTCTTCCGAATTTTCTACGTTGTGGCTTAGGCTCTCTTGCCATTCTACGACTAAATTCAATTGTTCTCTTTATTTATCTCCAAATTCTACAGACTATCCAAAATTCTTTGACTATCTAAACTCCAAAATAGAGCACATTCTCTCTTTTTCTCCTTTCTCGGAAATCATCATATTAGCTGATTTCAATGTTCACCACCGCAAATGGCTTTCATCTAGTTCTCATGATACAGCTAGTGAACGTGCCTTCCATTTTGCTATCCAAAACGACCTTGAACAGTTAGTGCAGCTCCCTACTCGTATCCCTGATCGTCTTGGAAATGAACCCAGCATTCTAGACCTTTTTCTAACTTCTAATCCTTCTCCTTATACTGTTAAGCTCTTTCCTCCTCCGGGTTCCCCGTATCTTCTTATTTCTGTATCCTCTTCAAGTCTTCTGCAAGAAAGACCACCTTCTGTTGAAAGGAAGCGTTTGTGCATTTTGGTGCCGCAAGCTGGTCTGCCTTGCGGTCTTACTTCTTTGATTTCCCGTGGAATGATTATTGCTTCCGTGGGAGGGGTCCCTCGGAGTGTGCTGAACTCATAACCGAGATGATTCTCTCTGGCATGGAGGATTACATTCCATTTTCTTCCCCTTTTACTAAACCCAACAAACCTTGGTTTAACTCTACTTGTTCTCACGCTATCCGCCGCAAGGATGCTGCCTTCAGGGGTCACCGTCGTCTTCAAACTCCAGAAACTTACGCAACTTATATTTTATCCCTGAATCATGCAAAATCTATACTTCGTAACACTAAAAACTCTTCTCCGTAAAAATGCAATAATCTTTTTGGTTCCTCTTCCACACGCTCTTTCTGGCATTTTGCAAAAAAAATGTCAACTGTAACTTTGCTTATTCCTCTTTCCCTCCTTTAGTATCTTCCGACGGCACAACTGCTGTTTTACCTTCTTCTAAAGCTGAACTCTTCGCTCATACTTTTGCCTCTCATTCTACCTTAGACAATTCCTGTGCTACTCCTCCTCCTTCAACCCCCTCCAATTCATTTATGCCTAAAATTATAATTTCTTCTAAAGATGTCATTTCTGCTCTCTCTGAGCATAATTCTAAGAAGCCATACGGTTCTGATGGTATTCCTTCGGAGGTTCTCAAAACTAGAGCTTCCGAGCTCACCCTACCTTGGTGAACTATTTCGACTTTGCCTTTCTACTTCGACCTTTCCTTCTTTCTGGAAAAGTGCGCTCATTCAGCCTGTGCTGAAGAAGGGGGATCTCTCTCAACCCTCCAACTACCGTCCCATTTCTTTGACCTCCGTTATCTCTAAAGTTTTCGAATCAATCCTTAACAGGAATAATTGGAAACATATCAATTCTTCTAATCTTATCTCTGATAACCAGTATGGGTTTCGTAAGAAACGCTCTACTGGTGATCTTCTTTCCCTTCTCTCTGACTCTTGGTCCTCCGCTCTTCGGTATTTCGGTGAATCTTTTGCTGTGGCGCTGGACGTATCAAAAGCCTTCGATAGAGTCTGGCACAAAGCTTTGCTTTCTAAACTACCCTCTTTCGGTATCTATAATTCCCTCTGTGATCTTCTCTAATTTCCTTTCCGGTCGTTCTATAGCTGCTGTTGTAGACGGCCATCGTTCTTCCTTTAAACCAATTAACAGTGGTGTTCCTCAGGGTTCTGTTCTATCCCCAACACTTTTTCTACTTTTCATTAATGATCTTCTCTCTATTACTTCATCTCCTATCCACTCCTATGCTGATGACTCCACCCTTCATTACTCCTTTCAGTTTAAAAGACGTCCCTTCCCAACAGCAGTTGATAGAACTCGAGAAGGGTAGCCTTGGAGCAACTAACCTCTGATCTTTCACGTATTTCAAATTGGGGCAGAGAAAACATGGTTGTTTTCAATTGCCTCAAAAACTCAAGTTCCTCCATCTCTCCACTCGACACAATCTTTCCACACAATCTATGATATCTTCTTCGAAAATACACAACTCAAACCTTCATCTGTTCTTAATATTCTCGGGTTTCTTTTTCTCGTGATCTTTCTTGGAAAGATCACATTATTTCTCTCTCTAAACAAGCTTCTAAGAGGTTGGGTGTTCTGAGGCGCCTTCAGAATTACTTCACGCCACCCCAGTTGCTTGCTATGTATTGGGGTATTGTTCGTTCTTGTATGGAGTATGTTTCACATATCTGGGGTGGCTACACTCATACAGTTTTCCTTGAGAATGTGGACTCTAGTGCATTTCGTCTCAACAACTCTCCTGCTCTTACTAATTCTCTCCAATCTCTTTCTGCCCGTCGAATTGTTGAGTCATTCTCTCTACTGTCGCGCTTCTGAACTCTCAAATCGCATACCTCCTCCTCTGAGAAGAGCCCTGGCGACACGACTTTCTACACAGTCTCATCCTTTCTCTGCCCAACTCTCTGACCCAGACTTAACCGCTATGCTCAATCTTACATATACTCTACTAGTAAAGTCTGGAACATACTCCCTTTATTTGTTTTCCCAACTTCCTTTGACTTGCATACTTTCAAACGTCGTGTATCTGGACACGTCGGCAATCATCGACCAGAATAGTGTTTTTCCAACTCCGGTGGAATTAGGTAGACCTCCGGCCTTTGCCCACCGAATATATATATATATATATATATATATATATATATATATATATATATATATATATATATATATATATATATATATATATATATATATAATATATATATTAATAGATGGGATACCTGCGGAACTTCTTAAAACGGGACCTGCAATGGTTGGATGGCTGACAGATATTTTCAACCAAGTATGGAAGGAAGAAAAGGTGCCACATGAATGGACTAAGGCATTGATATGCCCTATCTATAAGAAGGGAGATAGGAGAGATTGCGGAAACTATAGGGGGATCTCACTCCTGGTTGTGGTCTTGAAAGTGTACGAGAGGATTCTGGAGAGAAGACTGAGACTGACTGTAGAGGAGGCACTGGGAGAGTGGCAACATGGGTTCAGACCATGGAGAGGAACGATGGATTTGATATTCTCAATGAAAATGATGTTTGAGAAAACGATAGAGTATGGAGAAAAGAGATATGTGGCCTTCATAGACCTTGAAAAAGCTTTTGACAGGATCCCCCGTGAAAACTTATGGAGGGTTTTGGGAAAGAAGAGAATATGCGGTGGATAGGAAACTGGTTAAAGTTATTAAGAATCTATATTACACAAGCGAGAGTGCAGTAAGACCTAGATCTGGAGAACCTAGATGGTTTGAAGTGCGAACTGGTTGTGAGACAAGGTAGCGTGCTTTCGCCACTACTCTTCATACTATACATGGACGAATGCTTAAAAAACATATGTGTAAATGAGGAAATGGAAGATACTTTCGTATATGCAGATGATGCCTGCGGTGATCACGAGAGAGGTTGCAGCATTGTTGAATGCGTTGGAGAGATGGAACACAGAGATGGAGGAAATGGGAATGAAGCTGAATAAACAGAAGACGGAGGTGATGGTGGTGGCGAGGGATAGGGAAACGATAGATATTAGAATACAAGGTGAAGAGATAAGACAGGTGAGAAGTTTTGAGTATCTGGGAGTAACTTTAGAAGAGAAGGGCCAAATGGAAATGGAGATGACAAGAATGGATCGATAAGTTTACTAGGAATGTTGGTATGTTGTACCCCATCCTGAGAGAGAGAGCAGTGCCAGTAAAAGTGAAGGCTACAATATATTGCAGCATATTAAGACCTATTCTGACGTACGGATCGGAGTGCTGGTCCCTGAATACGAATCAGAAAGGCGAAAGTGGAGGCGGCGGAGATGAAGGTTCTGCGGTTGATCAGGGGAGTGACGAAGAGAGATAGGGTTAGGAGTGAGAGTATAAGGAGAGAGCTGGGAGTGCTGCCAGTGCTGACGGTGGTGGAGAGAAATCAACTGCGATGGTATGGCCACATGAAAAGAATGGATGAGGGGAGGCTTCCGAGAAGATTCTATGATCATATACCGCTGAGAAGTAGACCGGTCGGGAGACCTAGAAAGAGATGGAGGGACGCGGTGTCGGAGGCGATTCGGAGGAGGGGTCGGGAGCTTGCGGAGGTGGAGGAGCACCGATTGTACGAGGATCGAAAAACCTGGAGGGCCTTCCAGAGGCTCGTCGCCTGACAGGAGTGATCCTAACAGGATGGATATATATATATATATATATATATATATATATATATATATATATATATATATATATATATATATATATATATATATATATATATATATATATAATATATATATATATATATATATATATATATATATATATATATATATATATATATATATATATATATATATATATATATATATATATATATATATATATATATATATATATATATATATATATATATATATATATATATATATATATATATATATATATATATATATATATATATATATATAATATATATATAATATATATATATATATATATATATATATATATATATATATATATATATATATATATATATATATATATATATATATATATATATATATATTCTTAACTTAAAGTTTAAAATATTCATGTTTTTCTAATTCGTTTTTAGAAATGTGTAAATTTGAGCGAATTCATAGAAAATTCACGTAAAGATTAATTTTTTTCCCAAAAATGCTTTGAGAGATACATAGAATGGAGACTTTAAAAAAGACACCTTGTACGTCATATTGAATTTAACTCGTGATCGCGGAGTGATATTTGAACTTCGAATGAAATGAAGATGTGTTATTTTTCTCTGTGCTATATTTTCGATCGTACCTCTAATTTTGTATTGAATAATTCGTTAATTTGACCTTTTCGTTAATTGATTTAACTTCATAAAACATTTTGAACATTTGAACCCTTATTTCGACCTTTTGATAAAACTTACGATAAGCGTTAGTATTGTAATTAGCGAGTGGTGAAACTTTTATCTTTATATATCGTCCGGGCGAATGTCGGGATATTGATGAACATTTACATTGCGTTATTGATGGCTGTCTGTTTTACAACTAAGACTCTGAAGCTTCGAGGAGAGGTACCTTTTCGACTCATTTGTAGAAGAAGCAAAACTTTTTCAAACGAACGAAAATACAGGTGGCTTAACATCTAGTAGAAGGTTGGTTTCTAATTTGTTTCTTTCTCGAAGCTTTTGTGCTGATTTTTGCATAAAAATATTTGTTCAATTTTCACATAATACTTTTATGTGAAAACCAAACTTTTTATCGTAAAATTGCTATATTGCTATTTCTCCTACGCCTTTTAAATCTTGTCACATCTTGGGTATTTCCAATAACATATTTATGTTAAGGAGATGTATTGTACACATATATATTGCACTTTTTTCAAAATACATGTACAGGGAAAATAGTTGAGGTTGATGAGTCATTGACTGGAAAGAAAATATAATATGGGTAGATTTGTAGAAGTTAGGTATGGCTAGATTAGGTTGTCAGGTTAGGTTTGGTTAGGGTAAAGTTAGGTTACATTTCGTCTGGTTATTTAAGCTAATTTACATATATTAAACTACATTACAGTTATTAGATCTCCTTAGATGAAATTGAAAATACTGTCATGTGGTTATCACGTTAATTTATGTTGTCAAGGAAGTTTGCACGGGAGGAAGCATTTGTGTGTTTTTCGTTAAAGAATTGCTAAATATTTCCAGTAGAATATATATATATATATATATATATATATATATATATATATATATATATATATATATATATATATATATATATATATATATATATATATATATATATATATATATATATATATATATATATATATATATATATATATATATATATATATATATATATATATATATATATATATATATATATATATATATATATATATGGTAAAGGTGGAGATTGTTTCTGAGTTTCGATTGTTAAAAAATATCGAAAATCGAAAATATCGGAGAAGCCTATCGTAAACAAGAGAGTTGCCAGAGGTACTACTATTACTAGACATAGACACAATTATTATTACTTACTTTTCTAGCAGAACCTAATTCGACTTATCATAACCTGAACTACCGAAATAGCCGTAAAAAGAGGCCTAACCTACACAAGAATTTGCCGTAAAAGAGACCTAACGTACACAAGAACGTTTGCACGACAAAGTAGCCTAGGGCTAATTAGAGGCAGGAAAATATCGATCAAGATAAAATATCGACATAAAAAAATATCGATATAAAAAATATCGAAACTCAGAAACAATCTCCACCTAAGCCATATATATATATATATATATATATATATATATATATTTATATATATATATATATATATATATATATATATATATATATATATATATATATATATATATATTAGGTAAAGGTGTAGATTGTTTCTGAGTTTCGATTGTTAGAAAATATCGATAATCGAAAATATCGAAGAGGCCTAACCTAAACAAGAACGTTGCCGGGAAATAGAGGGCTACGGCCCTATTACACCACATATACACACAATTATTACTTACTTTTCTGGCGAACCTAATTCGACTTATCATAACCTGAACTACCGAAGTTGCCGTAAAAGAGGCCTAACCTACACAAGAAGTTGCCGTAAAAGAGGCCTAACCTTCACGAGAACGTTGGCGCGACATACAAGCCTAGGGCCGTATTAACAGCACAAATAAATTATATATATATATATATATATATATATATATATATATATATATATATATATATATATATATATATATATATATATATATATATATATATGGTAAAGGTGTAGATTGTTTCTGACTTTCGATTGTTAAAAAATATCGAAAATCGAAAATATCGGAGAAGCCTATCGTAAACAAGAGAGTTGTCAGAGGTACGAGGTACTATTACTAGACATAGACACAATTATTATTACTTACTTTTCTAGCAGAACCTAATTCGACTTATCATAACCTGAACTACCGAAATTGCCGTAAAAAGAGGCCTAACCTACACAAGAATTTGCCGTAAAAGAGACCTAACGTACACAAGAACGTTTGCACGACATAGTAGCCTAGGGCTAAATATAGGCAGGAAAATATCGATTCAAAATAAAATATCGACATAAAAAAATATCGATATAAAAAATATCGAAAGTCAGAAACAATCTACACCTAAGCATATATATATATATATATATATATATATATATATATATATATATATATATATATATATATATATATATATATATATATATATATATATATATATATATATATATATATAGGCTTAGGTGGAGATTGTTTCTGAGTTTCGATATTTTTTATATCGATCGATATTTTATTTTTAATCGATATTTTCCTGCCTATAATTAGCCCTAGGCTACTATGTCGTGCAAACGTTCTTGTGTACGTTAGGTCTCTTTTACGGCAAATTCTTGTGTAGGTTAGGCCTCTTTTTACGGCAATTTCGGTAGTTCAGGTTATGATAAGTCGAATTAGGTTCTGCTAGAAAAGTAAGTAATAATAATTGTGTCTATGTATAGTAATAGTACCTCGTACCTCTGGACAACTCTCTTGTTTACGATAGGCTTCTCCGATATTTTCGATTTTCGATATTTTTTAACAATCGAAACTCAGAAACAATCTCCACCTTTACCATATATATATATATATATATATATATATATATATATATATATATATATATATATATATATATATATATATATATATATATATATATATATATATATATATATAGGCTTAGGTGTAGATTGTTTCTGACTTTCGATATTTTTTATATCGATATTTTTTGTCGATATTTTATTTTAATCGATACTTTTAAACTTATAATTTTTTTTTATACCTATAATTTCTTTACAACAACAAATTTCAGTTTACCTTTGACTGTCATTGTATTCGTTGTTGTTCTTTAAATATGAATCTTCAAGATATAAGTGTAATTTGTTCTAGTGATTGGTCTCTTCTTTATATATATATATATATATATATATATATATATATATATATATATATATATATATATATATATATATATATATATATATATATATATATATATATATATATATATATATATATATATATATATATATATATATATATATATTTTTGTGATGTAATACGGTCCTAGGCTAGTATGTCGTGCCAACGTTCTTGTGTAGGTTAGGCCTCTTTTACGGCTACTTCGGTAGTTCAGGTTATGATAAGTTGAATTAGGTTCTGCTACAAAAATAAGTAATAATAATTGTGTGTATGTCTGGTGAAATAGCCTCTAATTCTCGCCAACGTTCTTGTTTAGGTTAGGCCTCTTCGATATTTTCGATTATCGATATTTTCTGACAATCGAAAGTCAGAAACAATCTACACCTATATATAATATATATATATATATATATATATATATATATATATATATATATATATATATATATATATATATATATATATATATATATATATATATATATATATATATATATGAGAACAAATTATACTTATATTTCGAATATTCATATTTAAACAACAACAACAACGCACCACAATAACAGTTAAATGTAAACTAATTTTTTTTAAAAAAAATTATAGGTATAAAGGTATCGATTAAAATAAAATATCGATATAAAAAATATCGAAACTCAGAAACAATCTACACCTAAGCCTATATATTATGAAGATTTCTGGTCTTTCGATATTGATACATCGATTGTGATACCACTTAAAATTAGTCGAATAATCGATAGATTTTTAGTTATTTCTTTTCAGTTATTCGTGAGATTTTCAGTGAATAAGAGTTTATGTAAATACGAATTAAAATTTTAGATATTTGTTCAACAGACTTAAGTCTTCAAGCGTTTTTGTAAGTATTTTCAATTAATAATTGTAATTAGTGAAAAACATTGTAAAACCTACAATTTTAAACAGAAGGTTTAAAACCTTCGTGTACATTAAAGGTTAGTTTCTATCTTAAAAACTTACTGAATTGTAAATACGCGTTTGAGTTACGAAAATGCATTACATATAAAATAGTTATTGTTGAAAATTAAGCATAACGCAGATGTTATTTATTGGTATCAGAAAAAAATGTCTGTTATTGATTGGTTAAATTTTTACCATGAAATTAGTAATCTGAAATGCTTTGTTTCGAAGATCGGCGTAAAATGCAAAATTTACGAAGTCGATGGATCATTGCTTGGAAAAGCTACAAGGAGGGCAGAAATGCCGAAATAGGTTAAGTTAGCTCTGGTTTGGTTAGGTTTTATGCAGGGGCGTAACTAGTCCTCTTGTTACCCGGGGCAAAATTGTAGACTGGCTCCCCACCCCCCTTCCTCTTTCCTCCAATTTTTATATTTGCTTGTCTAATTTTTATGCATATATATATATATATATATATATATATATATATATATATATATATATATATATATATATATATATATATATATATATATATATATATATATATATATATATATATATATATATATATATATATATAGGGGAGGACGTAGCTCCGTCCGAAGCGATGAAAGTACCCCCCATTGGGCATAACCCGCGGAGTGATGGGATGGGCTAGACCATTCCGTTTCACTCCGTTGTCCTTTGGTTCGTTTTTTTTCGCGTTTCACCTTCTCAGAGGGTCTCTAGTGTACCTTCGCCTCACATTGGAGTGCCTATGCTCCCACTACCTCTCCACCCCATTTCTTCACATGTTCCCACAATTTACAAGCGCTTTCTCTTACATTACCTTTATAAAACAAAACAAAAAATGGTGAAACTCAGAGCTGCCTCGGAGATGCTTCGAGGGGCGGCATCCAAAGAATGCCCCTCATCCACCCCTCACCCCATCATCACTTGGGAGTTGGCGGCCTCCGATGATGGGGATGGTGCCGCCATGACCCGGTGTCCGGCTTGCCCCGGTGCAAGGTCTTCTTTTTTCATTAATTTCTGCAACATTCGCGGTCTTTTCTCTAATTTCCCCTTTGTCGAACACCATCTCTCTTCTCCTAAACCTCATCTCTTGTTTCTAACCGAAACTCAGGTGCTTGAGTATGCTGACGGCAAGCCTTATTGTTAACTCCTACTGTTTCTATCCTCAATTTTCAGCCAAAGGCTTTTTTGCGCAAATGTGCACAAAGATGTTATTTGCTCTCGTGTCTCTAATTTGGAGTCTAATGAATTCTCTACTTTATGGCTTAAGCTCTCTTGCAATTCTACTACTAAATTTATTTGTTCTGTTTATTTATCTCCTAATTCTACTGACTATCCAAAATTCTTCGACTATTTAAACTCCAAAATAGAGCACATTCTGTCTTCTTCTCTTTCTCCGAAATCATCGTTTTAGGTGATTTCAATGTTCACCACCTTCAATGGCTTTCATCTAGTTCTCATGATCCAGCCGGTGAACTCGCCTACAACTTTTCTATCCAGAACAACCTTGAGCAGTTGGTGCAACTCCCTACCCGTATCCCTGACCGTCTTGGTGATGAACCCAACATACTTGATCTTTTCCCTACTTCTTATCCTTCTCCTTATACTGTTAAACTCTTTCCTCCTCTGGGTTCATCCGATCACCTTCTTATCTTCGTATCTTGTTCTGTCTCTTCAAGTCTTCCGCAAGAACGGCCCCCGCCTTCGGCGAGGAGACGTTTGTGGCACTTCGGTGCTGCTAACTGGTCTGACTTGCGGTTGTACTTCTCTGATTTCCCATGGAATGATTATTGCTTTCGTGGGAAGGGTCCCTCGGAGTGTGCTGAGCGCATAACCGAGGTGATTCTCTCTGGCATGGAGGCGTACATTCCATATTCTTTCCCTTCTACTAAACCTAACAAACCTTGGTTTAACTCTGCTTGTTCTCGCGCTATCCGCCGTAGGGATGCTGCCTTCAGAGATTACCGTCGTCTTCAAACTCCTGAAACTCATTCAATTTATATTTCATCCCGGAATCGTGCAAAATCTATTCTTCGAGATACCAAAAACTCTTTTCTCCGCCGCAAATGCAATAATCTTTCTGGCATTTTGCAAAAAATGTCAACTCTAACTTTGCTTCTTCCTCTTTCCCTCCTCTAGTTTCTTCTGATGGCACAACTGCCATTTTACCTTCTACTAAAGCTGAACTCTTCGCTCAAACTTTTGCCTCTAATTCTACCTTAGACGATTCCGGAGCTATTCCTCCTCCTTCAACCCCCTCCAACTCATTTATGCCTAACATTGTAATTTCTTCTAAAGATGTCATTTCTGCTCTCTCTGAGCTTAACACTAAGAAGGCGTATGGTCCTGATGGTATCCCTCCTGTGGTTCTCAAAACTTGTGCTTCCGAGCTTGCACCCTGCCTTGGTAAACTATTTCGTCTTTGTCTTTCTACTTCGACCTTCCCTTCTTGCTGGAAACGTGCGCTCATTCAACCTGTGCCGAAGAAGGGGACCCCTCTCAAACCTCTAACTATCGTCCTATTTTTTTAACCTCCGTTCTTTCTAAAGTTTTCGAATCTATCCTTAACAGGAAAATTTGGAAACACTTTCAATTCTTCTAATCTTATCTCTGATCGCCAGTATGGCTTTCGTAAAGAAACGCTCTACTGGTGATCTTCTTTCCCTTCTTCTCTGACTCTTGGTCCTCCGCTCTTCGGGGTTTCGGTGAATCTTTTGCTGTGGCGCTAGACATATCGAAAGCCTTCGATAGAGTCTGGCACAAAGCTTTGATTTCCAAACTTCCCTCTTTCGGAATCTATCCTTCTCTCTGTGACCTTCTCTCTGATTTCCTTTCCGGTCGTTCTATAGCAGCTGTTGTAGACGGCCACCGTTCATCCTATAAATCTATTAATAGTGGTGTTCCTCAAGGATCTGTCCTATTTCCCAACACTTTTTCTGCTTTTCATTAATGACCTTCTCTCTATTACTTCATCTCCTATCCACTCCTATGCTGATGACTCCACCCTTCATTACTCTTTTCATTTTGAAAGGACGCCCCTCCCAACAACAGTTAATAGACGCAAGGAGGGGTGGCCTTGGAGCAACTAACCTCTGATCTTCTCTCGTATTTCAAATTGGGGCAGAGAAAACATGGTCGTTTTCAATGCCTCAAAAACTCAATTCCTCCATCTCTCTACTCGACACAATCTTCCACACAACTACGATATCTTCTTCGAAAACACGCAACTCAAACCTTCATCTCTCCTTAATATTCTAGGTGTTTCTTTTTCTCGTGATCTTTCTTGGAAAGATCACATTACCTTCTCTTTCTAAACAAGCTTCTAAGAGGTTGGGTGTTCTGAGGCGCCTTCAGAATTTCTTCACACCACCCCAGTTTGCTTGCTCTGTATAGGGGTGTTGTTCGCCCCTGTATGGAGTACGCCTCACATCTGGGGTGGTTCCACACACAGTTCTTCTCAAAAAGGTGGAGTCTAGGGCTTTTCGTCTCATCAAGTTCTCCTGCTCTTACTAACTCTCTCCAAGTCTCTTTCTTCCCTGTCGAATTGTTGCATCACTTTCTCTATACTATCGCTATTACAACGGACATTGCTCTTCTGAACTCTCACGTCGCATACCTCCTCCATTGAGAAGAACTCGTGCGACACGACTTTCTACACAGTCTCATCCTTTCTCTGTCCAACTCTCCGACCCCAGACTTAACCGCTATGCTCAATCTTACATGTATTCTACTGGTAAAGTCTGGAACACACTCCCTTTATCTCTTTTCCCAACTTCCTTTGGACTTGCACACTTTTAAACGCCGTGTATCGGGTCACGTTGGCCATTAGCGACAAGATTCTGAATGTTTCCCAACTCTGGTGGAATTTGGTAGGTCTCCGGCCTTTGCCCACCAGAGGATATATATATATATATATATATATATATATATATATATATATATATATATATATATATATATATATATATATATATATATATATATATATATATATTATATATATATATATATATATATATATATATTATATATATATATATATATATATATATATATATATATATATATATATATATATATATATATATATATATATATATATATATATATATATATATATATATATTATATATATATATATATATATATATATATATATATATATATATATATATATATATATATATATATATATATATATATATATATATATATATATATATATATATATATATATATATATATCACACGCACGAGTATAAAGCAAAGTTCTTATATTATTAAAATAAACTTTATTTATTTTATTCCTTCTGAATATAAAATTATGTAAAATTATTTGTATTACCCATTCTCCTCAGTGTTTTTGTATTGGTTTTCTTTCCAATTTTTGGCACCTCTATTTCTAATTTGTCTATGTATTTTAATAGCAACTTTATTACAAGGGACACAATATAACTCACACAAATTAGTGAATTAAATAAATATTTACTAATTAAATGTAAATTTTCATTTCTTAACTTTGTGAATGAGAATCTGGTTTACTGGCTTAGGGTATTTTTGAACAAGATATTTTTCTATCCAAAGAGATGCTATAGATAGAAAAATAAAATACATTACTTTCGAAAAGCCGCTCTTTCTAATATATATTGCATCAATTCAGAAGGTAAAATATTTTTTTACTTGAATTTTTTTTTTTTTAAACATTTCAGTTTAGGTGCCAAGAAGTACCCAAAGGAAAAAGAAAGTTGTGAATAGCTTTGTTATATAAGACTCTAGGGTAAAGAAATTCTTATATAGGGTATCAATTCGGTATCTCTTTATTAAATTTGGAGGAATTTAATTTAAAATCTTTGACATTAACCGGAAAGATACTTTCATTTCCTTTAAATGAGGCAATACATAGATAGTTATATTATTACTCTTTCACTAATGTTATCTCTAATAACTTCTATTCTTTTCCAATTATAATTGAAGATATAAATTTTTATCTTCAATTTTCGATGCAGCGTAGTCTTTAATTGTCACGTGATGTAAGCAAACATGGAGGAGTTAGGCCAACAACTTTTAGAATAAATACCTTTTGTAAATATTCTTGCTCAGATAGATTGTTTGCAAATTATTACAGACAATTATTTTAGTATTTTCGAATCATTAATTTGTGTTAAATGAAGCAAATTAATCATTTTCACTTATTTAGAATTTCGTTGGTTCCAATGTTTTTTTTAGTAGGACATAAATAATATTACAGATGCATGCCCATTCACCCCCGACCCGTAAGTGGTTGTGAAATTAAGACTAATGATCTTGACCGAGGAACACCCTGTACAATTTGGTTACCAATTTACTGTGTTGACGATTTGAACAAGTTTTGGAAAACTCTCGTCATCTATATTACTTTAAGAAAACAAGTTGCCGATGTTTTGGACGAGAGATAATGTCTATGATTTAGACGACTCTACTAGTTTTTGAAATTGTATTTCAACGATTTAGGCTATTTCCACCTGTTATCAAAGGCAATATTATAAATGCAAGACTGGCAGCGAACTGTATCCGGCTGCAAAGTGGGAGGAGCAGGGCCGGAATACCCCCTCAGTGAGTCCCTTAATTACCTTCCTGTATTTGTATTATGAATTATAAATATGAATATACGTAAGATATAAGGGAAACCCGCTGTGAGGGGCTGCGCCTCCTCCCGGTGGGGGACTCCATATCCTGCCTGGAATAATTTTATTGTATATCAGTAGAAAATACTGGGTCATATTTTAGTGCAAAAAAATTAAAACTTGAAATGGGCTTAAAAATGTGGAAAAATTATGAAAAAATATATTTCCTTATAATTAGGATGACTTGTCTGTCAGGCGTCGAGGACGAAAGCTCCATGGTTACAGTACTACAGTCTTTAAAGACCTTGATGGACAGAGTAAAAAAAAATTAAATTTTTACAAATTTTTATAATGAAATGAGCATATGACAACATAAAAAGATTAAAATTTTAGAATATGTATATTTAAAAAGAGAAGGAAGAGAGAAGAGAACCAGGAATAGTAATGAAATAATGTAATATATTTAAAAAACTAATAAAAAACTGTTAAAAAAAAAGTTTTTTTGCATTACTACTTAACAAGTATATAAAGGATGACAATTATATAATAAGCATCAGCATACAAGGTTCATTAAATAATTAAATAACCCTTGGTTATATTTAGCGATTTCATGTAAGACAACACTAAATTCCAGTTCAGTCCTTAATTTATACACAAAGTTATTTGAAAATGTTTCAAATGTTTTGTATTTTAAATAATACTTAGGAAGTGCCTTGTAAATATCATGTATAATGCAAATTGAGAATAATGTATTAGTAAACGAACTACTTTATCATTAAATATGATAAGGATATTAAATTAAACTACCTCTATAAAAATGTATTTATAAATAAATAGAATTAGAGTTTATAACTTAAAATAAAAAGCAATCAATAATGGAGAATTCTGGAATAAAATTTTATTTTTACACAACTAAGTAAGGGGTAAATGCTTCGTAAATCCAGTGAACAGCTTGAGTAACGTTGGCATAAACCCCTGGGATCCCATGTTCACCGCAACCAATACCCCATGCTACTATACCAACTTGGTAGTACACCGGTTGTGTAAAAGCATGTGTAGGTCGAGTACAAACTAAAGGAGAACCTCCATCTCCTTTACAAGTATCCACACCTTCTTTACCTCCAGCACAGAGAAAACTAGAATGAAGCTGAAAGTACTCGCCAAGCCTTGTGCTTCTCAAAGCATTTTCACAAATACCGTGAGGGACAACTTTTAAAGAGACCTGCTTCAAAATATTCTGGAATCTACCTTCTCTTCCAAACTTGTCTTTACCCCAGCCGGTAGCATAGCATGAAACATGATCAAATATTTCCCCATGATTAGGTAAACAAATTGTATCCACATTTGGGCCTAATACAAAAGGAGACTCTAATACCAGAATAGCAAAATCATTCCACAGACTTCCTTCATTATAATCTGGATGAATTATTACATGAGTTACAAATCGATCTTGATGGGGGTATATCTCGTATTCACTTTGAGTATCCCATTCACCAGCTCTTACTTTCAAAAATTTCATTCCATAAGAACCAACGCAATGAGCTGCTGTAAGTACAATGTTAGGTTGTATAAGGGATCCACCACATAAATACAAGTTCACTTCTTCCCCTCCTATATTTTCCATTCTTAACAGTGCTACCATCCAAGGATATTCCCCAAATTGTGTCTGCGCTACCTGTAAAGTAATAAACAGTTATTAGATACATTTTCTTTCGCTGCATTAAAACTACTTCACATGAAAATAGTAAGATCACATGAACTAGGAATAGAAAACAATTTAACTATTTTACAAGATTTTTCTAATATTTAATGTGCACCAAATCTCAATTCTTTCTTGTTATTCAAGTACAAATCAGAGTGATTGACTCACGTGTTTGAGGGTGCCGGTTCGATCCCACTTGGGAACTCTAGGTATATTCTACCTAGAAAAGTTCCTCTCCTAGAATAGGGCAATGCCCGTGAGATGTGAATTTTTATAAATAAATAAATAAATAAAATTTAATTTCTTAAAACATTTAATAGTTTGATTGAATTTCCTTGCTTAATAGAACACTTAACTCAAGGCGAAGCGTAACACATTTTTATATCTTTTGAATGGCAAGTGAAAAATGAAGATAAATTTGATATACTTACGTTAAAACCTGAAACACTTGCATGAACTCCTTCAGTATTGCGGCGCCCGCACCCAGGGACATGAGGGACTGGTTTTACTGGTTTAGGGTAGTTCGAATAAGGCTCTAAACAACAAACTTCGAGATGTCTTGGACATTTAGAATGTGTAGTTATAACATCTTCACCAACTCTGTAATATATATATATATATATATATATATATATATATATATATATATATATATATATATATATATATATATATATATATATATATAATATATATATATATATATATATATATATATATATATATAAAACAAAGAAAATACCCAAATTAAAAATAAAAAGAAAGTTAGGCCTTTCGACGCAAATGCGTCCTCATCAGACTCCTCCAAAATTAAAATTTAATAAATAAGAGGGAAAGAGATCTCAGACACTTCCCTTAAAATCTTTAAGGGATGTTTGAGATCTCTTTCGCTCTTATTTTGATACTTGTTCCTGGCTTTTTGTTTTTCTTTTTTTTTTTAATTTATTTTTTATTTATTTTTATTTTATTTTTATTTTTATTTTAAGTTTTGTTAGCTGGAGTGCAGGTGGCGCAGAGTTTTGATTTTGTGTTTTTATTTGTGGAGCGGCAACTGGCCCTGTTTTTACCTTTACCTTTTTAAATTTCTATTTTGAAGGAGTCTATATATATATATATATATATATATATATATATATATATATATATATATATATATATATATATATATATATATATATATATATATATATATATATATATATATATATATATATATATATATATATATATATATATATATATATATATATCCCTATAAATGGTATTGCTCCTTCTGAGCTTGCAGCATATTCAGTTGTTAAATTATATTGAATTTTAAAAGCAGCATTAAATCAAAATGATTAATTACAAGAGCTCTAATATTAATCAACGTTTTGGCTTTTTTTATAATTAACTTTATTTCCTGAAGCCATTTTCAAGATAAATGTAAAGAAAACAATATAAACATTAAATAAAATGAACATCTAGAATAAAAATAAAAATAGACAAGACTGACTGCAAATAATAAAGGTCACACTCATATATATATATATATATATATATATATATATATATATATATATATATATATATATATATATATATATATATATATATATATATATATATATATATATATATATATATATATATATATATATATATATATATATATATATATATAAGGTTGTTTCATCCGTCAGAGAACACAGCGCTTAACTTTTTATTTTTATTGAATGGAATAAATATAAAAGGGATTAGCACAGTTTCCGAGGGAGGGACGAAATTCTATTTAATTAATCACAATTACTAACATTTGCTTTGTTTTACTTCATAATAAAAAAAAATAGCAAAACTTCATAATTTAGCAATGCTCTAGTTTCAACATCCCCATTTTGGAAAAAGTGCAATTACCTAACCAATCGTTACGACAAATGCCATAAATATCCCCCCTCTCTCATCCTCCCCCCCCCCCAAAAAAAAAAAAAAAAAAAAATTCAGTTATTTTCTTATTGGGGAAAAAATCGGTGAAGCTATGTTCTTATGCGTAACATGTATTTTCATTTTCTGTATTGAAAATTTTATTATGACATTTTTGTCCCAACTCTTCGTTAGGACAATTTTTGCAATGTGGTGTGTTGCATGCATGGATCTATCCTACATACATATAAAAATATAGAAAAATAGGTAATAAAAATACGAAATTCACAAATACAGGGAAATGTCAGCTGATCGCTCTGTAAACTCATAACGAAAGTCTCACTTGCGATCGGATGTAATTATAATATAATGTAGCTAATAGATTTCCAAATCTTGTATTCAAGGATAGAACCAAAGACCAATAATAATAATAATAATAATAATAATAATAATAATAAAGAAAATAAAATTAAATGTGGTTAGAACCTAGGTTAGATTTTTTTTTTTTTTTGATCATGTGGAATGAGTACACGTTTCCAGTATGAAAAAAGGCACAGGTTGATAGAATTATAGTATAAATATATTAATTAAATCGAATAAAAGTTTTGCCTGTCATATATTATGACGTAGGTTGGTAATTCCCAATTTCAAATAAACAATGAAAGCAACTAGTGATATCATCCTATTTTCCAAGTTCTAGAAAGCTGTTAGATTTAAATCAATTGATCAATCACAGAATGAAATTGTTTGAAGTACAAAGTACCGTTATCCAGACTTTTATAACATTGCATTTCATTACTATATATATATATATATATATATATATATATATATATATATATATATATATATATATATATATATATATATATATATATATATATATATATATATATATATATATATATATATATATATATATATTATATATATATATATATATATATATATATATATATATATATATATATATATATATATATATATATATATATATATATATATATATATATATATATATTTGCTTTGATAGAACTGAAAAACACCTATAAAGTAGAAATGGGAATTTAAACTTTGATCGGAGAATTATACGCCAGGAAACTGTTTGAAGTTACAAGAAGAGGAAGCACAATCAAATAAGATATTTGTCATAACATCTTAAAAGGTAGAACTTATAATTGCATTTTCTGCATATATGTAAATACTTTTGGTACAATGTAGAAGAGATTTAACAAGGTTTTCGAGAAGAAGTAAGAGCAGAAATGGAATATAGTTTCTAAGTTTGAAAAAAAGAGGGTTAACCCAAAGTGCAGAATACCAGTGCTTCATTCATGCCAGAGAATTACCACTTCGAAGAAAATTGAAAGAAGTATTATCGTATGGTCAACCAAATTACTGGACAAAGTATATATATATATATATATATATATATATATATATATATATATATATATATATATATAATATATATATATATATATATATATATATATATATATATATATATATATATATATATATATATATATATATATAATATGAAAAAAGTTGATGAAAATTTTCTTTCTGAAGAACTATAAAGACTATATATAAAATTTAATACATCCATTTCTGCAGGTGCTACCAAAGCTACCGTAGAAGATTTTCCTCTAAATGAAAACAAGTACTCACTCACGCTCAAGTAAGCGAGATTTGGAAATGAATAAATTCCTACCCTGGAAGGAGGCAGTCCTGCCAATTGGGACCCTCGTCTCATGAGACTATGGCAGACAACACTGGCTGGCCAAGCCTATCGTCGATGCTGGGAACTTATTCCATTAGTAACAAAAAAACTTTACTAATGTACTCAGTTATGTCCATAGTATAGATATTCCGTGGTTACGTCTGAGACCAGAGTTTACCTAATGATAAGTTACAGCATTTAAACCTTTTCTATTGAAAAAACTCTTTCCTAAATTTAGCGCTCGAGGATGACGTCACATTTTTAAACTGGGGTTTTAGTTATAACCGCAAGATGTCACTTCTCATAATTTATGTAAAAATTCTGTATATTAATGGAAATAGCTTCCATTTTATGTCGCTTAAATAAATATATTTTTAAAAGTGTTTAATAGTGTAACTTTCAACAAATCATAATTTAAATAATGGCTGTATTATTTGGCAATTAAATAAACATGTTATTGCTTAAAATAACGCTAAATTAAATTGGCAAATCACTTTTTTGTTAAAGACCTCGAGACAAAATTCATCTTGGACCCTAATTATTTTGACTAAAAACTAAACTTCTAGTAATAAAATAAATTTTTTTTTGCTTGAAGTAACATTCAGATATTTTCTTAAGCACTAATGTTAAAAATATCATTCTTTTTTTATCTAGTTTTACCTTAAATTAGTCGATATTAAAAAAATTTTTTTTTTCCTGAAAATTGGCCAGATGGTTTTGCCAAAATTTATATATATATATATATATATATATATATATATATATATATATATATATATATATATATATATATATATATATATATATATATATATATATATATATATATATATATATATATATAAACTCATTCTCTTTTCCATCGTTTTTTTTTTTTATGAATTTCATATTTAGGGTAAACTATGATGATATAATTTCTGGGATTAATTAAGCCAATTTATTAATATATTTAAATTTGTAACAAAAATTTTATTAAACTAGCATAAAAAAGAAAAATTTAAAAATATTTTAAACATATTTCTAACAAACTACGATCGCTACGGTACAACAAAATACAATTTTTTTTAATGAACAAACTTAATAAAAAATTGAATTATCTGTAGCTTCAAACAACCCCTATCTGGCAACAATTCTATTTTTATCCTACTCCAACGAAACCAAAAATTTCATGAATTTTAAAAAATTGAGCTTCACAGAGCTTCACACTAATAGAAAGGGAATTTTAAAAGATTGTTGTAACTTATTATTAGGTAAACTTTGAGACGAAACTAAGCGGAAAGAGAGAGAATAGATCACATTCTCCTTCCTCTTACCAGTCTCCAGCTATATTCTGTGCTACGGATAAGTGTTTTGAAATTGTGCTTTTTAAAAAGAATGCAATGATGCAAAAAAAAAAAAAAAAAAAGAAGAACAAAAAAGCGATGTATTATATTAAAGCTATATAGTTAATTTAGTGTATAATATTTTTCGTATTTTTGTTAAATTTAATCCTCTTAATTATGATTACTTTTCAAAGTATCGCTATCGCTGAGAAACAGTATCATTATCGCCAATACTTTTTTAAATATTAAAAAAACAACAATTTACTTGGTAATGCTTGCTATTTCACTATTTATTGAATTAATTAATAATTATAATCGGTAACCGAATAATCGACAAATTTAATAAAGCATATATATATATATATATATATATATATATATATATATATATATATATATATATATATATATATATATATATATATATATATATATATATATATATATATATATATATATATATATATATATATATATATATATATATATATATATATATATGACACAAGTAATTTTGAATAAAGAAAAATATTTGCTTCATACCTTATATCTATAATTCCATTTCCGTCGGTAACGACTTTTCCATTTTCACATTGATAGTACGGTACACATACCGTTCCCGGTCCATTGCATGACGAAATTCTTGGTAATATAGTGTCAGAAAAGTTCCCGCTACCAAAGTCGGCATCAGATTTGGTACCAGAGTGACTGTTAAAAATTATTGAGGTTCCTGTGGTTGGCAAAGCTGGTTCAATAACCACATCCTCTTCACCAGGTTCAGGGTTGAGAATTCTGGTTGCGCTTTCAACATTTTCGGTTACTGGTGAATCTGGGGTCTCTTCCAAACCGTCCCACCAAGGAGTTGTTTCTCCAACTTCAATTGGACGTAATTATTATGATAATATATGTTTAATTATATATATATATATATATATATATATATATATATATATATATATATATATATATATATATATATATAATATAAAAAGTGTCCCAAGGAATTCCCAACGAATCGATGGGACAAGTGGCAATAATGTCACATCGCATGTCCCAAAGATTTGTTAGGACATCGGTTGTGACAGAAATTTCGTTGTGACAAAAGTGCCACTTGTCCCATCGAAATTTGAACCTCCTTTCGTTGGGACTCTTCATTTTGTCCTAACGAAATTTTTGATTGTCTCAACAATGTCCCAATAAAAATTTTTCTATTATAATTTTTGCAAACCATATAAATATAATATTTAAAATAATTTCTAAATGCAGAAAATTTCTTTGTAACAATTTTTTTTTGTATTCAGATGCCATATAATTTTAATTAAAAGTTTTACTTCATTTTATTGATATCAATATTTCATAAAATCAGTTACATTTTAAGCATAAAAATTCATAAAATTTCTTTTTTACATCGATCAAGACTTATTTAAATAATAATATTGAGTTTATGAATATACATAAAAGGTCTATTATACTTTTTGTAATTGCAGTAACAGTCAGATTTCAGGTAAAAAAAAATTTTCAAATATGTTTAGCGGAAATATTTAAAAGTGTTTTAAAATTGGAATATCATTTTAATATAAAAGAATTTTTAAATACTTTAGTGTAAAGTAATCTTTATAAACACTAAAATTTAGAATGAAATTAGAAATAGTAAAATATATGAATTAAAACCTTAGAAAAGTATTATATGCGGTATACATAAAAAGGAAAACCAAACATAATATTTTGCTACATATATATTACGGAACTTACAAAAATATTGTAAAAAATTATACATATAATAAAGATTGTTATTTATTAACCAAATGATGGGAAAAATAAAAATAAGAAATTTCATATTTAAATAGAAAATGAAATAAAAATAATCAGTTATTTAAACAAAAATTAATACCTATATATTTTTATCAATTAAAAATTTAACTCACATGAGTTGATATTTCAACACATAAGGGTGGCTCAAATAATGTTTAAAATGCGTACTAATTTTTCTGACTGTAAATTACTTTCAAAGTTTGTATTTGTTAAAAGGGATTGCAGCAGCCCTAAATATTGGCCATAATTTTGGGGATAAGATAGATTTTTTAAATAATAGATGCAAAATGAAATAATTGATGCTTCAAGCATACAGAATTTTTCAAATTTTACACACTGGTTCTTGGAAATCTGTATTATACAATCCCCAAGGGAAAAAGTGTTTTCAACCCATAAGCATGGCCCATAATAAATACTGTTGGCAATGTCCTCGAGTGATGCATATTCTTTTATAAACAAACAGTCAGTGTCTGGGCCAAGATACTGAACAAGATCCATCAGATGATTAATTGACATTTCCTTCTTAAGTTTCCTACAAAGAGTTTTCAAGCACTCGCACATATCTGAGATATTCTTCTTCATGATCAATTCGACTTCTTGCACAAGCTGTGAAAAGAAACAGCATTGAGTTCATAATGTTATATTCTATTACACACATCAAAAACTTTAAACTGATAATTGACAGCAAAATGATAAAGTATTCAATTGATACTTTTTAATTAAAAGTATAATACGCTAGCAAATATTAAAAAAAAAAAAATTTAAAAGCTATTTGAAATACATTTCTCAATTTTTACAACTAGACTAGAAAGATTTTATTTACTAAATTTCAAAATGAAACTATATACTAACTTAAAAATAAAAATAATGACAAAATTGGGTTTTGAATTATTAACATTGATATTCCTGTAATATAGACACCAAAAAATTGCGATAAATATTTGTAAAAATAAGATATTTGATAATCAAATTATACTAGAATGAATTTAGAATAAAAGGTGAGAATAGTTATTATACATACAGCTTGCGGATGATGCAGGTATTCAGGATGGTTATCTTCATCTTCATTAATTGCTAAATCTCTTCGTAATGAAAAAGTTTCTTTTAAAGCATGTAGAAGATCACTGATTTTCCAGTCATTCAAGGAACGATTCTATATATATATATATATATATATATATATATATATATATATATATATATATATATATATATATATATATATATATATATATATATATATATATATATATATATATATATATATATATATATATATATATATATATATATATATAAACTAGATTCATTTAAAGAAATTTCTTTTGTTAAAAATTAGAATAGTCTATCTTTAATTGTAATTTCATTAAAATATCAAAAATTAACTTTGGAAGTGATAATCACCTTCAAGATTTCAAGGATTTCTTCTTTACTTAAATCAAAATTGTAATTGCTTCTTCTCAACCTCTCGCGTCTTTTTCTTCTTCTATCTGAGATTGTTGTTGTGAGAACACTCTTGAGAAAAAGAAAATAGAAAATAAAAATTTTAAACTTTAAAATTATAAAAAGTAGTCTATACTATACAAATATGTAATTTTGAAAGATTGCTAGATTAAATCTTTGAATATGTTTGCTCATACCAGAGGACCCTTAGATCTGTGCTTTCTCAAAAGATTTTGAGGCTCTTTTAACATCTTTGGGTAGGTTTCTAGAAGTTTCCTTTGAAGCTGAGAATACCCAATGCCCTGCACATTCCGATTAGACGACATTAACAAACTTTCATTACTGAAAAAAATTAAGATATTGAACCTCATTATTGGGGGTTATTTATTATACACAATATAAAAGAGTGAACACAAAGAAAAATACACTTACTAAAGCTTCAGTTTCACTTTTATTACCATAAGATTTTAAAAAATTACATTGAAAAATATGAAGGTTAAAATAATTTAAATATATTACTTCAAGCAAGAGGCTTTCACTTTACATATTTCATAATTTTAGATCATTTTTTAACACGTCAAAAAATTTTGACATATTATCTGCTTTCTGTAAAACTGTAGAATTTGCAACTCCCAAAAAATAAGTATGTGAAATTTTGGATCTTAACTCTGGTGGTATATTTATGAAATTACAATAAACCAAACATAGTTTATTATAACCTCTATTCTTTCCTAATGGATTACACAATTCTATTTCATCCATATATAAAAATATTCCAACATTTCTCTCTCTATATTGTGCAGGACCAGGATGAACAGAAAAATTTGAACCATCAACAATATCTTTCATCACACAATTCGTATAATTAGAAGAAACTGGCGAATTTAAATATTGTTGTAAATGTGGATGTTGCAGAAATATTTTTATGATTTCAATGACTGAAACAACATAGCATTTAGTATCTTCAATCATTATTAGTGTGGGCCTTAGTAAAATACTGTTTTTATTCAAGAATGATTTTCTTTTAAAATCTGAATTAATTTCTGGGAGTTTCTCATTCATAATATGCTCAAAAGTTGAAATAACTTTGTCAATAGCAATTCGAGGAACTTTATGCTTACACTGCAACTCGAGTGAAAGATTCCCAATGAGCGATACTTTATCTATATTGGAAAGATCAGTTATAACTGGTTCTGTGATAACCTCACTATTTAAATTTGTTTCAAAATTTTCTAATATACATGAATGCTTCAAAAGGCTTAAAGAATTAAAAAAGGATTCTGTACAGATTAAACACTTTGTTGGCGTTTTGGACTTATCGAAATGAGTTTTCCTAATATGAAGTATTGTTTGTTTTTTATTTAAAAATTTGCAGTTGCATCTACAACAAATAAACTTATACAAACATCTCACCTTCTCAGCAACTGGTTCTTCACTATTGTTTTCAATTTTGTCACGCTTAGTTTCACTGAATGAAGTACTGGGTAAATCAATGTCAATTGGAACAGAAACAGGAGAGACGGAAACATTTTGGAAAACTACCTCTTCATCACATGTTTCATTGGAACTATATATATATATATATATATATATATATATATATATATATATATATATATATATATATATATATATATATATATATATATATATATATATATATATATATATATATATATATATATATATATATATATATATATATATATATATATATATATAATATTTTTTTTTTTTTTTTTTAAAATATTTTTTTTTTTTAAAGGAAAATTGTGTAATTTTTTTTTAAAAGGAAACTCTGGGTGGTTGGAGGCTGGATAACTACAATAATTAACTTAGCCAGATCATATATATATATATATATATATATATATATATATATATATATATATATATATATATATATATATATATATATATATATATATATATATATATATATATATATATATATATATATATATATATATATATATATATGTATAAAGATTAGTTCCTAGGGAACCTTACACGAATTATAAAACAATGCTAACAACGTAGGAAGAAATATAATGCACATGAATAATAAACTTCAATAATCAGTATAATAAATAGTTAGACATTTCAGATTAATATAAAATCCATCTTCAATATTTTCTGTAACAAAATCACAATCAAATTAATAGTAAGTCATAACATGCATGACAAAATAAATAAAAATTTTAAGATTAATGATCTAGCAAACGATTAAGGTTAAAAACACAGGTTATAAATTACAAATGCAAATTGTGAAATGAATGTTGTCGGTGTATGTGAATATGATGGTGGTTGGTTATCTTCCCATTTTCTCTCCAGAACACTCTCCCTTACACAACTACGCCATGTCCCTTAACCATCCACTACATACATTTGATTTCAGCATTTTATCCTCTTGCCCTACCGATTCTGACCGAAAATCCTGAAATCCCTCTATATTAAACGTCTCAACCCCCAACTAAACTCAGCAACCTCATCCGTCCCCTCCTAATCTTTTGACCTTTCTCCTGCACTTTGTACATCAATACTTTTCTATGTAATCTCAATTCAGATGTCTTGTGCATTCCTTTTTTCTCACCCATAACCAACTAACTTAATTTTCACATACACTTAGTACATTCATTTCACAATTTACCATTTGTAATTTATAACCTGTGTTTTTAACTTTATTTTCAATATTATTAATCTTAACTTTTTATTTATTGTGTCATGCATATTGTGACTTACTATTAATTTGATTGTGATTTTGTTACAGAAAATATTGAAGATGGATTTTATATTAATCTGAAAAGTCTAACTATTTATTATACTGATTGTTAAAGTTTATCATTCATATGCATTATTGCTTCCTACATTGGTAGCATTATGCTTCATATATATATATATATATATATATATATATATATATATATATATATATATATATATATATATATATATATATATATATATATATATATATATATATATATATATATATATATATATATATATATATATATATATATATATACATACCTGACTTAATTTCATGTTTTGATGGAGAATGGTCACAATATGCACATTTAATAGAATTATTTTCTGTTACATACTCAATGCAAGGGCATTCTTTGCATTTTCCTCTGAATGTTCCAAAAAAATCCAACATGATGAGTTACAAACTATATATATATATATATATATATATATATATATATATATATATATATATATATATATATATATATATATATATATATATATATATATATATATATATATATATATATATATAGTCAGAGTGGCATTAATCATGAAAATATTATTAGGGATGGGCCAGATTACTGAAAACCAAATATTTCTAAATTTTCAAACACTGAATACTGAATATCCAATTTTTATTATACAGCTAAAAATACCAGATATTCCTTTAAATTCATATCAAGTGCCAGTTTTAAAGAGGGCCATATATATATATATATATATATATATATATATATATATATATATATATATATATATATATATATATATATATATATATATATATATATATATATATATATATATATATGACTTGGAAAAAAATATGGAAACATGGTCAAACACCTGGTAAATGCATTAATATATTTCTTGCATCTTAACCACCTGAATTCTTCAGGAAATGGACAAATAGAAGCCCTGGAAGATGCATAATAGGATGTTATACCATTTCTCATACAAAAGTAAATGAATTTCCTGTAGGAATGCTGGTGAAGGATAGTGATCACTAACCAAATTCTTTCATATTGACCACAAAGGCTCTTGATATTATGGTCTGATGATTGTAGGGTCCAGGGAAAACATGAAACCTTATTTGCAATCTTCAAACCATGACTGGACAGCATAAAAAGTATTAATTCGGCCTTATATCTGATAAATGGAGTTAGCATTAAGAATGAAACAATCTTTGCACCATTGGATGAACCTCGTAACTCAAGATGCTTGCAAAATCCCTTACAGTTACTCTATCATGAACTGTGATAACTGGGACTACAGAGTACCATAATAGGACATCTCAAACCATGATGGAACCTCCTCTATGCTTCACTTGTGCATGACATAAGATAGTACAGATCATTTCCCTAGAAGGTGTTCTCCATATGTAAACTTACTTAGAGAGGGGTGTATAAAGGTTGATTCATCTGACCAAAGTAGTTTACCATTGGTTGGCAGGCTAATCCTTATGAGTATTGAACTACTCTCTCCACTTTCTGACAATCATGGCATTTACAAATGGTTTAGCAATTGCAGAAAACCCATGAATATTCAGTGAAGAGTTCTTTCCGCAGTATTTTTTTTTTTTTTTTTTTTTTTTTGGTTACAGTGTTTTACTGGTATTAAGCTTAAAAGTAACTCTTGAAGTTACTTTTTTAATTTTTCATCACAATTCTTTGCAACGCTCATCTAATTTCGATTTAGGTACACACTGGTGCTTTCAAAATGATTCTTTCCAGAAGCATAATATAGACTCATGACCTTGGATACAGTATCTGGAACCAAAAAGTTTCCATAATAGAAACTAAGTTTAGACATACTGCACCTCACATTTACCTGCCCACAGAGTAACTGACACATATCAATGTTTAAAGTTACCTATCACATGTTACACAAGACTGTGATAACTCTTCAAAATTAAGTAGTTCACATTATACACATTTACTTATTCTTCCTTTCTACTGTTTATTATATTATATATTATATATATATATATATATATATATATATATATATATATATATATATATATATATATATATATATATATATATATATATATATATATATATATATATATATATATATATATATATATATATATATGAAGAAACTTCAACATTTTTTAATGTTTATACTTATATGAATAATTGAATAATTTATTCAAAATTCATATCTAAAGGTAGTTATACAGAATAGAGTTGTAAAAAACAGAACAAAGATAAAACATATTGTACATTTTAGTTCCTATAATGAAGAATTTTATTTTATTGGATATCCATCTAGATAGCCAGTTAAAAAATAAAATTAATAGTAAATTAAATGAGCAAATATACAATTTCATCAATATTAAGTACTGTATATCACTGAACCTGTAAGATAGATATTCCTTTTTTTTAATGAAAATTGTTTAAGCTGAATGTTTACAATACCTAAGCCTATAAAATTGTACATCATAATATCAAGTCAGCCTAATATGAGTTATAAAAATATGAACATAGTTGGTGGCAAAATTTTTATTTGGTTTTAGCTTTGGAAACTAAAGTTGATGAAAATTCTGATTATAAAAAAAAACTATTTTAGTATAGTAGTTAATTTTCAAATTTATTTTTATGGTAAAAATTAATGTTTGATTTTATGAACTCTAAGAAAACATAATAAATGAAAATTCACATAAAAACTATAAGAAATCTACGTATAGGATAGTATTTCAGCAAAATATGTGACCTATTTTAAGTTTAAACTGGAAGCTAAGAACAGGCAAAAAGTAATGGATGAATGGACACATTTTTCTTTTTGTATATTTTAAAACAAAATAGTGAAAACTTTGTAACTTATTAAGCATATATCACGTTTACAAAAAGCTTACTTTTTTAAGTCTTAATAAAGTTTATAAAATTAACTACGTCTCCTATACATAGTTAATGCAGCCAATAATATATTCCATCATAATTTAATCTTAGATTGACATTCCCCATCTACCCTTCCTATATATATTAAAATATGCTGAGAGTCCGAGTTCCATTTTATCACCTTTATGCTCCTCGATCTATATGACCTTTGTGTAACTTCTGCTAAACTTTTACAACAGATGTAAAGCTTGAACTGAACTACAATGCAATCAGTTTTTCTACAAAAATGAGCTGTAGTCTTTCATTTTATAACACTACCACATTTTCAAAAATATGAAATGATTATTTCTGTATATTACAGTTTCATGGTTCAAGAAACTAAGTTCATCATAGGCACTTTTCCTTCGTTATCACATAATGTAAACTATAAATTACCAAATTTTACAATAAATTAAAAAATATGTTTGAATTGCATATTAAAATACCAGGAATTTTAAAAAATCTGTCAATTCAAAAAACTATTAACCTTACCTTTCTTACATGCAAGGAAACAATCATGGCGCTGCATCTATATATTCATACGCGACAGGTTAAATATACGCATGAAAAACTAGTTCTCTTCAATTTTCAACTACTTACGTTTAGTCAACATAAATACTTAAAATGTAATGATTTTTTAAAAATTTGTGCAATTTTTTTACATCGTAGGCAAAATTTATACACCTATTTCAACATGTATAATGAAAAATTTTTAGTTGTGACTTCGAATTCAATGTCTCAACAAAAACCAAAAACAATATTGTTGTGACGTCTCAACGATGGCTAACGAATCGTTGTGTTCCCAACGATGTCCCAACAAATCGTTAGGACTTCTTTGGGACACTTTTTGCAGTGTATATATATATATATATATATATATATATATATATATATATATATATATATATATATATATATATATATATATATATATATATATATATATATATATATATATATATATATATATATATATATATATATATATATATATATTATATATATATATTTTTTGATAATGGGTAATAATGGGTGGATAACAAATAATTATCATACCTTCATACTTTGCTTCGTATTAACAGGAATGAAATAATTGAATAGAATTTTATAGAAATGATAAAACACAATAATTAAATTTAATAGTAAAGTAGCACAGAGAATCTTACGATCTCTGTAGCTAAAACCAAAAGATGGCGCCAAACTTGTAGTACACAACACAAATACCGAATATTCGATTTAAAATATTCAGTTGAATACCGAATATTTGGCTGAATTGGAATTATGAAATATTTTCTAGAGTCATTTGTAATTTAAAAGTATTTTTAAATAAAGCTCTCATTAGGAATAGTTATAATGGAACAATAACACTTGTTGAAGAACTTCAAAAATCTGGAGAAGGATGACTTTAGAAGTTTCTTAGAGATAGATCTTTATGTTTAACTACTTTCTTAGATTCAGCATTCAAACTATCTTTTCAACATAAATCGGATAATTCAGTAAGAAATATGATCATTGAAGTATGACAAATTATGCAAAAAGATTCAGTTTCTTCTAACTCTTACAAATGATTCAAGTACTGAAAGAATTAATGCCGAAGGTTCTATTTTCATATCTTTAATAGACTGTTTTAAAGGAATTTAAGCATCAAAATTTTTAATTAAGTACAGAAGCAAGTGAAACAGGTGGAAAAATAAGAATACTACATATTCTTTTGTATATGGTATTACATCATGAAGTTAGCAAATATGCAGACTTATTTATTTTGAGCAGTGAGGGAAGTTTCACTCCTTTCAATTGGTTGAAAAATAGTGGAGGTTGTTTTATGAATTTAAGAAAGCTTGCTTTAAAATTATTTTTACGCCATCATGAAAAGTGGAAAGCGAAAAACTTAACAGTACAGGCATAAATATGAAGCTATACGGAATAGGCTATCGTCGAAAATAGATAACTGCCAATGTTCTATTAATTTTATTATAGTCTGAACATAAACTTTAGTTTCAACTTTTCAAAGTAATTTTCATTTTCTTCTCTGAATCCCAAAAGTGAAATGAATTTCCTAATAGCAAAGTGTTGAGCTTTTGTTTTATTTTACAAAAATTCGTATTTCGAAATACAGAAATCTAATTATTACTTAAGTAATAATACTAATTTTTGATAATTATACTTATCAATTAAAAATATTTACATATCAATGTATCTGCCACCAATTTAACAACAGTACAGTATAAAAACTAAAAAATTTATATACCCATATTAATTATACAGTTCTGAATATAATTTTTATTATTTACGGAACTATTCGCGGATATTGAATAACAAGGTAAGAAAAACAAATACCGAATATTCGGTATATTGATAGAATAGACCTAATACCGAATATTTCTAAAATATTCAGCACACACACACACACATTATATATATATATATATATATATATATATATATATATATATATATATATATATATATATATATATATATATATATATATATATATATATATATATATATATATATATATATATATATATATATATATAATAATAATAATAGAAAAAAATTCTAAAATTACATTGCGGAAATTACTTTGCAGTATTTAAATATTATTACTGTATTATTAATAATTTATTTCGTATTTTAAACACGACATATGAATTATAGTAAAAAATTTAAAAAAAATTGCATTTCCTCTGATACATTGTATTAACTAAATGATAAATTTATTTAACAAATGAACTTCGTCATGATAAGCAAATATTTTACTTCACTTTAAAAATAATAATAGTAATCAATAATAATAATAATAATAATAATAATAACAATAATAATAATAATAATAATAATAATAATAATAATAATAACAATAATAATAATAATAAAGTAAATAAAAAATATCCATAAATTTTCATTACTCTTGCTAGATGTGGTTACTTCAGTAATATCTGAATTTAATACGAGATGCTTAAAATGCAAATAATGATAAGTATATAGTTGTAAGGTAGGAGGAATCTGACACCTTAGAATCTAATAAACCTATATAATTTTCTGTAAATTTCTCCTTTAATGTTAATATTAGATGATTCTAGTTTTATTATTTCTGTAGTGTCTTTAACATATTTCTGTCTAGTATTTTAAAATCTCTCATAGATATGATTTAGGCTCTTTCTCTAAATTTTATATGCCAAAAACTTGCGTAATCATCACAATGTTCCTTTGGTAGCTCTCAAAACTTGTGCTTCTTATCATTCACCCTGCCTTTAAAAAGTGCTTTTATTTTCTTAGTCTAAGAAAAATATTCGGAAAACTTTCGATTGTTGAGCCTGATCTGAAAACTAGTGTCTTATTATTTTTGTTATCCATATACATGACATAAAAGTACGGAAGCATTTTTTTTGTGAAATTTTATCTCGAAGTTGATTTTGACTATATAATATGTTTCTTTGAATTCATATTGTAGAGAGTTCAATAAATTTTTGAGAGTTTCTTGATGTATTGAAAGCTTTCGACAGAGGATGATTTCACCCTCTTATTTTTCAAGTTTTATCCACCGTCAATAATCTTGAAGATTTATTTTTTAACATTCTTCAGTAGCTGTTGTATGGATGTTCTTCCTTAAATTTTTTTTTAGTAACACTGGTATCCTATGGTTTAATTTATATCTTCAACTCTCTTCTGTTCCTTATCTATTTTCAAAACAATCTACAAAGCAGGGAACTGCAACTGTTAGTGAATATACACTTTAAATGGTTAAGAGAATTTTTCTTCCATTTCGCAGCTCGACACACTTTCAAAAAAATTTAACTTAAAAAAAAAATTCTGTTTTCAATATATGTACTTTTTTTATGTTTCTATTAAGGACAATATTGTCTGTATCTATAGAAATCAAATGGTTTCTCTTCCCTGCATGAAGCAAAACACAAATACTATTTCATGAGTAACTTATATAAAAAGTATAAAAGAATGGTATAAGTAACAATGATTTTATTAAGCAACATGAGCCTCTGATTCATATCTTTAATGGAGTTAATTTACTCTTTATTGTTAATTCAATACATCCACATTAAGGCTTTTATGATTTCATAGATTCACTTAGTAAGGTTATTAAATTATACTCATGGCTGACTCAGTCTGTGACGAGCTCTTAAGAAGATAAAGGCATAAGTTGGAACTTTTACACTGAACATGTTGTGACACCTTCATAATCTAATGAAGAAGCCAAGGTTGAGAATAATATTTTTCAGAAACGTTTTAAATTGTAACGCTGTAGTTATTCTTGGATTTTCTTTGTTGAGATGTCGAATATAATAACAATTTGAAATTTTAAATTTAAAACTTCAATCTGAATAGTCCACTTCAGGTTGAATAACTAAATGGGAAAAATTAAGACCAAGTTGTGTTTATATATGGTAGAGAGATTTTTATTTTTAGTTAATTAAGTAAATATTACCAATACGTAAATAAACAAATTAGTATAAAAAAAAATCTAAGAATTGAATTTCCAATAGTTCTAAACCCTGAAAACCTTAACTTTACTAGGAGACACAATGACTAGGTCAAAATGGCTGGCATTAATATATTTGTTTGTTCCCACTGTGGACTAGTTGCAATGTAGGCTTCTCAAGAGTTGGGCCTATTTTCGCAGCTAATGAATAATGATTAAAATAGGAATAAAACAAATATTCAAAAAAAATATAAGTGTAAAAAAAAGTCTAACTCTCCAAAAAAATCAACAAAAAAATCGATGAAATCAAATAAGAAATTGGCTTTATTCAAATAAAAAGAAAAAAGACTCCAATTCATTTCTCAAAATTTTATACTTTTTAACTACAAGTCTAATGATATATTGAGTACTCACTATGAGACCTTTTTTCGTGTCATACAGTTTCTATAATATATCGAACATATGTAATTCTACTCATAAGAATATATATATATATATATATATATATATATATATATATATATATATATATATATATATATATATATATATATATATATATATATATATATATATATATATATATATATATATATATATATATATATATATATATATATATATATATATTAGCCACCAGATTTCCAACAATTAACCAACTCTGGTGGAAATTGGTAGGTCTCCGGCTTTTGCCCACCAGAAGATATATATATATATATATATATAATATATATATATATATATATATATATATATATATATATATATATATATATATATATATATATATATATATATATATATATATATATATATATATATATATATATATATATATATATATATATAATAATACAAAATATTATTTATTATTATTATTATTATATTATTATTATTATTATTATTATATTAATATTTTTTTTTTTTTTTTTATTTTCAAAATTTAATAATGATAATAATAATATTATTATTTACATTATAATAACAATTAAAATAATTAAAGATAAATTTTATTGAGAAAATCATAATAATATTTTTAGTAGCAAACGATAAAATAATAATAATAAATAATAATTATTTACTATTATTATTATTATTATTATTATTATTACTGGACAGTCATATTATTATTATTATTAAGATTATTATTGAATTTAGTAGCATAGGACCCGCTTTTTAACTTTAAGCCTGTAAATGTACCATTTAATGAATTATTAATTGATTATTATTCTTATTAA
>SEYY01000710.1:148296-158296 GCA_009176605.1 Armadillidium nasatum
CTTATTAAATCTTTTCCATGTTATTAGTTTAATGAAATTTGAATTACATACATCCCAAATGGCGTCTATCATTTCTTATTAAATATTTCCCATATTATTAGTTAGATGAAATGTGAATTATCTGCATCCCAAATGGCGTGACGTCTGTCGATTTACTTCCTCATAACAAAGTATCGGTTACATGTAGTGAAATTAAAATATTAGTGAATTAATAGGACGTGAAGCCGGTTCTGTTTTGCATGCAAGAGATGAGAAATATCTTCCTATAACTGGAAAAGCATTATTCACTTTGTAATACACAAAGAACTTTTATATGACTAAAAGGCTGAAAATAATGAACTGAAATTTTTAGGTATAGGAAAAGATAAATAAAAAATGAAAAAAAAAAATGATTCAAAAATTTCCTTTCTAGAAGGGGATGATGGTGCTACGGACCTTGAATAGAGAAATTTTTTGTATTTTTAAACTATTATTATAGGTTCTAGGAATCACAGCTTCCATCTTTCCACTCCCTTTTATAACCTTGACTTGGAATAAACCAATTTTTTATTATTTGTTGTAAAACGTCCTCAAAACCAAATAAATATATTTTAATTATTTGAAAATCACTCAATCAACCATTCAACGAAACATAAGGTTACCCACTAATTTTACAGGCAATTGAATTAACCTGTCGCAAAGTATTCATTACATCTATCATTTTATATTCAACCTGTCAACAGGTCAATAACCAAATAATTACAATGAACATTTAATCAATTATTCAACCAAAACATTTCAACGCTTGGAAAAGGCGGTACATTTTAGTTCTTTCATCATCGTGTACAAGCAGCTTAAGGAAATTTAAGATTCAAACGAAATCTAGCTTTAACATTCAAAGGTGCCTACTAGTATTATATAGAAACAAATAGGTATTTTGAAAACCGTTTTAGTCATATATTAGTTTGTGTATTTAGGTGATTATTACAATTTCAGTCAATTTGAGACATCAGTTCAACTTGTCTAAATAATACTTATATTAATAGAACTTATGATAGATTTGTAATTACAGATGATGGTCTTTTTATTTTATATAATCGTCTATATATATATATATATATATATATATATATATATATATATATATATATATATATATATATATATATATATATATATATATATATATATATATATATATATATATATATATATATATATATATATATATATATATATATATATATTGATTTGTGGTCTTCTGCCCTCAGGGCTTATGGGAAGCTTTGTGTGGTAGCCCTTGACATATCTAAGGCATTTGACCGAGTATAACATACGTTGCTGCTTTCCAAGTTCCCATCCTTTGGATTTTTTCCTTCTCTTTGATTACTAATGCTAATTTTCTTTCTTATCGTTCCATACAGGATGCTGTTGATTTACAGACTTCATTTTTCTCAGAGTTCTGTCTTATTTCCTAAGTTATTCCTACTTTTCATTAATAATTTTCTCAGCTGCTCATCTAACATTATCCATTCCTATGTCAATGACTCGACATTCCCTTCTACTCATTTCAAATTTGCTCCCTCCTCCCTCTTTTGGATTTAGGGGATCTTTAGGGGATCTACCCCTTCTAGACATTTTTTTGATCTTTCCGATTCCATTCTTGATAATCCGAACAGAATTTCCCAGTGGGTCTTCTCAACCTTGTGACATTCGAAACTTTTACACACAACCTCTACAAATCTCCCTCTCAAAGACGCTTTTTAACTTTTTATTTCTTTCGAGGACTCTCCCGTCTCTCCTGCGTTGACTATATAAACGTCCTTGGCCTTAAACCAAAAAAAAAATATCTTGGAAACCTCATATCACAATGGTTGCCAGGACGGTCTGAAAGAAGCTGGGAGTTCTGCTTAGACTGTGAAACTTTTTTCCTTGTTTTAAGTTACTCCATCAATACAAATTTTTCATCCGCTCTTGTATGGAGTACTGATTTCAAATCAGGGTATTATACCCTGATAGCACAGGTTTCACTTGTCTTTTGGATAGGATCGGGTCAAAAGCCAAAAACTTGTAAACTGTTTCGTACTTTCGTACTGTTTTAAACGAGGAATATAGAATTTTAATAAATAATTTAATTTATGAAAATTAATTTTAAAAATTAATTGAAAGAGAAGAATTAGAAATTATATATATATATATATATATATATATATATATATATATATATATATATATATATATATATATATATATATATATATATATATATATATATATATATATATATATATATATATATATATATATATATATATATATATATAGTGGAGTAGTGGTCAACACAACGGACTTCCATCTTTTGGGCCCGGGCTCGATTCCTCGAAATTATAACATCATTTAGCAGTATATATATATATATATATATATATATATATATATATATATATATATATATATATATATATATATATATATATATATATATATATATATATATATATATATATATATATATATATATATATATATATATATATATATATATATATATATATATATATATATATATATATATATATATATATATATATATATATATATATATATATATATATATATATATATATATATATATATATATCCTTTAAATTATTTTGAGGTAATATTCACTTTTGCCAGCTTAATAATGATAAATTGAGCGGAACAAATTATAGTCATATTAACTTCCTATTTATTTATCATAATAAATGACTTTTCTGCTCATTGTACCATAATATATATTATTTATACTTTGTTTGCGCCTACTATTATTCTTGTGTATTTGCTTCGTTAAATACAAACAGCGGTGAAAGAACCTTATACATATATATTAGTTATAACATCCGCATCGGCGGAGCATCCTCATCAAAATTAACATCCGCTTCCTCACTTCTCCAAAATTCGACATCCGCATCCGCGAATTAGAAAATGACATCTGATCCATCACTATATATATATATATATATATATATATATATATATATATATATATATATATATATATATATATATATATATATATATATATATATATATATATATATATATATATATATATATATATATATATATATATATATATATATATGTGTGTGTGTGTGTGTGTGTGTGTGAGGGCAAAGATATAAAAAAAAAGAGGAAGAAGTGATTTATGGCTTCTTGTAAGTGAAGGTCAGTGAAGTTATGTTATTTAGAGTTCGAACTTCTTTTGAAGAAGTTTTGTTTCAACGTAAATAATTTACTCTTATCATTGTAAAATTTTGTGTAAAAGATTTGAAAAATCTGTTTTTTTCTTATTTTTATTTTTAGATTTAGTTTTATTTGTGTCTTCAATTTCGGATTATTTCCTGTGAAAAATTACTGCAGTTGACTAGACGTTCGAAGAAAAATAAAAAGGACAAATCAATATAAAATAAATAATTATTAATAACTATAATTAATAATAATAATAATAATAATAATATGTAAAACAGTCTTCACAGTTAAGATGGGAAACTACTACAAGCAAATTTGATGATGTAGCAACTTTTCCTTAAATTATTTATCACAAACAAAATTTGGTGAATTTTCTACAATGCCGAACGAAAATTTGAGAGATGTCAATTACTCTTTAAGGATTGGTAAGCAAAACTATATATATATATATATATATATATATATATATATATATATATATATATATATATATATATATATATATATATATATATATATATATATATATATATATATATATATATATATATATATATATATATATATATATATATATATATATATCTGCAACATTCGCGGTCTTTTGTCTAATTTCCACTTTGTCGAACATCACCTCTCTTCTTCTAGACCTCATCTCTTGTTCTTAACTGAAACTCAGGTGTCTAAGTGCTCTGACAGCAAACCCTACTCTGCTTTTTCGTACTGTCTCTATCCTCAATTTATAACCAAAGGCTGATGTTGCGCATATGTGCACAACGATGTTGTCTGTTATCGTGTCTCTAATTTGGAGTCTTCTGAATTTTCTACTAAATTTATGGCCTAAACTTTCTTGCAACTCTACAACTAAATTCATTTGTTGCAGTTGGTGCAACTAATTACCCGTATCCCTGACCGCCTTGGTGATGAACCCAACATACTTGATCTTTTTCTTACTTCTTTTCCTCCTTACACTGTTAAACTCTTTCCTCCTCTGGGTTCATCCGATCACCTTCTTATCTCTGTATCTTGTCCTGTCTCTTCAAGTCTTCCGCAAGAACGGCCCCCGCCTTCGGAAAAGTGACGTTTCTGACAATTCGGTGTCACTAACTGGTCTGACTTGCGGTTGTACTTTTTTGATTTTCCATGGAATTATTACTGTTTCCGTGGGAATCTTCTCTCTGAGTGTGCAGAGTGTATAACTGAGGTGATTATCTCTGGCATGGAGGCGTACATTCCATATTCTTTCCCTTCTACTAAATCTAACAAACCTTGGTTTAACTCTACTTGTTATCGTGCTATCCACTGCAGGGATGCTGCCTTCAGGGATTACAGTCGTCTTCAAACTTCAGAAACTCACGCAACTTATATTTCATCCTGGAATCGTGCAAAATCTATCCTTCGTAACACTAAAAACTCTTTTCTCCGTAGAAAATGTAATACTCTTTCTGGTTCCTCTTCCTCATGCTCTTTCTGGCATTTTGCAAAAAATGTCAACTCTAACTTTGCTTCTTCCTCTTTCCCTCCTCTAATATCTTTTGTCGATTCAACTGCTGTTTCGCCTTCCTCTAAAGCTGAACTCTTCGCTCAAACTTTGCCTTTAATTTAATTTAGACGATTCTGGAGCTATTCCTACTTCTTCAACCCCCTCCAACTCATTTATGCCTGAAATTGTAATTTCTTCTAAAGACGTCATTTCCGCTCTCTCTTAGCTTAACACTAAGAAGGCTCTCCTATGGTTCTCAAAACTTGTGCTTTTGAGCTTGTATCCTGCCTAGGTAAACGATTTCGTCTATATCTTTCTACTTCAACCTTCCTTTTTAATGGAAACGTGCGCTCATTCACCCTGTGCCGAAGAAAGGGGACCCATCTTTACCTTCTAACTACCGTCCCATTTCTTTAACCTCCGTTCTTTCAAAATTTTTCGAATCTATCCTTAACAGGAAGATCTGGAAACATCTCAATTCTTTAAATCTTATCTCTGATCGCCAGTATGGCTTTCGTAAGAACCCTCTACTGGTGATCTTCTTTCCCTTTTCTCTGACTCTTGGTCCTCCGCTCTTCGGCATTTCGCTGTCGCGTTTTACATATCGAAAACTTTCGTTTATAGAGTCTGGCACAAAGCTTTGATTTCTAAACTTCCCTCTTTCGGAATCTATCACTCTCTCTGTGACCTTCTCTCTGATTTCCTTTCTGGTCGTCCTATAGCAGCTGTTGTAGACGGTCACCGTTCATCCTATATATCTATTAATAGTAGTGTTCCTCTAGGATCTCTCCTATCCCCAACACTTTTTCTGCTTTTCATTATTGACCTTCTTTCTATTACTTCATCTCCTATCCACTCCTATGCCGATGACTCCACCCTTCATTACTCTTTTCAGTTTAAAAGGTGCCCATCCCAACAACAGTTAATATATCGAAGGAGTGTGACCTTGGAGCAACTAACCTCTGATCTATCTCTCATTTCAAACTGGGGCAGAGAAAACATGGTCGGTTTCAAAGCCTCAAAAACTAAATTCCTCTATCTCTCTGCTTGACACAATCTTCCACACAACTATGATATCTACTTCGAAAACACACAACTCAAACCTTCAACTCTCCTTAATATTAGACCTGAAAATCTTAGATCCTTATACAGCTTCAGTCTTAAACCACCTCTCAACAAGGACAGTGACCCTTTCAGGTTACATCTGTTTTGACTAGGTTTTTTCAAATGTCTTTTTACATCCAATTAATACTACTTTAATTTCTAACAATATTTAGTGGAATGTGTTATCTCTACTTACTTTTTTTGTAAAGAACAACTATTTAGAAACATCTATAGCCTGATGATGCGAAATAGAAGTTTTCCCGAAACGTCGATATAAATTAGAATTAATAAAATAGTTTTATTAGAATTAATAAAACTATAGGTTTTTAATCATAAATATATTATTATGTTGCCTTTATAATATATATATATATATATATATATATATATATATATATATATATATAATATATATATATATATATATATATATATATATATATATATATATATATATATATATATATATATATATATATATATATATATTATATATTATTTACTTTGGTTATGATACATATATATCCCTTTACAACCACATAATCGATAATGAAAATGTAAAAACAAATGAGAAACCCTTAACATTTTCTAGATAAATAATAAAATTCAATTTTTCTGTGACTGAGAGCAACACACTAGACAATACTCGTTTATAAATTGAAAGTGAGGTTTGTTACTTAGCGATGATGTACTCGAGAGTGGATTTTGATTAGTGTTGTAGAAGGGAAGATCTGTAGCTATTTTGGAATAAAATTGCTATCGCAGAGGAAAAAACATTAACTTTGATATAAGTTTCGATATATATATATATATATATATATATATATATATATATATATATATATATATATATATATATATATATATATATATATTATATATATATATATATATATATATATATATATATATATAGTTGCTGTGTATTTTAAAAATAATTTTTTTTATATATATATTATTTTAGGTTTCCATTCTAGCATTAATTTATTGCGAGTGTATGAACGTTCGTGTGCTTGTGTATGTATATGCGTTTGAGTGTGTGTGTGTGTGTGTTCGTGTGCGTGTGTCTTTTTTTCCAATGACTAGATTGAGAGGAGGTGAGGATGGGCGTAGACGGAGGCTTTCTACAGACTTTTCCAACGTCCTTGGCCTACGTTCTAATATCGGACCCGTGGAGTATCACCTCTCTATATCTCATGCTAACCTTTTGCTTCTATCTGAGACCCAGTTGGACAGGGATTCTTTCGTCACCAACGTCTCTAACAACAACTTTTTTTTCACAATTTTTGACTAAATGGTTGGGGGCTCCTCTCGTACTGATGCAGGTGAGGAGGAGGTCAAATCATTCAGGATTCTCAACGATCTGGAGTAGTTGATTAAGGAACCCACACACATTCCAGATCGTCCTTATATCTATATATATATATATATATATATATATATATATATATATATATATATATATATATATATATATATATATATATTATATATTTTTTTTTTTTTTTTTTTTTTTTTTTTTTTTTACTTACAACCTTTCCCACAATCGTGGGGTGGTAGCTATCGCAGGCCACATTCATCCAAATATTCACCCCTTTACAAATCTTTTCCATTCATTCCTATCCTCTGTCAACCGCACACCCTCATCCCAATTCTTTCCTCTATCCCTTAACAGCTCCCTGACATTACTCATCCAGCTTCCCCTCGGTCTCCCCCTTTCTCTTACACCCTCCACTTCTGAAACAAAATACCTTTTTAGCCAATCTCTCTTCATTCATCCTACAAACATGTCCAAACCATCTCAGCATACTTCGTTCAGCTCTCTCAACCAAGCTCTTTCTCCATTCACACATTTCTTTTATTCTAACATTCCTGATTCTATCTCTTCTACCAACTCCACAAATCGCTCTTAGACCTTTCATTTCGAAAACTTCTATTTTTTTTCTCTTTCTAGCGTTCAACCTCCATACTTCACTCCCATACATAACCACCTGGTATACAACATGCCTCAAACATTCTCACCTTCACCTCCCTTGGTAACCTTCCTCTATCCCAAATATCCCTCAAACCGCCTAACACCTTCTCCCCTTCTCTTATTCTATGACAAACTTCATCACTCATATTTACATCAACCTCTCCAAAAATCACCCCCAGATACTTAAATACAGTGACTAACTCCAATTTCTCCCTACCTACTTTAATTTGTACATCATCTTCCTCAACCACACCCCTCTCTCCTCCCTCCCCATTTTTCATCCACAGCACTTTACTCTTACCTGCATTTACTCTTAAACCCAAATCATCACAACCCTTTACAAACTCATCCACCAATACTTTCAAATTTTCATGTGTTTCAGCCAAAAGTACCACATCATCCGCATACATCAATACATTTGCATCCCACATATCAACATGTTCCCTCATTCTCACCCCTTTCCCTATCCTATCCATTTTACTAACCACTTTATTAATAAATAAATTAAATAACCCAGGAGACATTACGCAACCCTGCCTCAGACCATTATTTACATCAAAAAACTCAGTCTCCATTCTGTTCACTCTCACGCATGCCCTGCTATTCCGATATAAAGCTCTTATACCTTCCCGAACTTTCTCCTCAATATCATACTCATTCAGGACCTCCCACAACTTATTCCTGTCTACCCTATCGTAAGCTTTTTCAAGATCCATAAAGCACATGTACACATCCTTCTTTTTCTCTCTACTTTTCTCTTCAATCATTCTCAATGTAAAAACCTGATCCATACAACCCCTTCCTTCTCTGAAACCTCCTTGTTCCTCTCCTATTAACCCATCCATCCCTACCCTATTTAGTAAAATTCTTCCATACACTTTCCCTACAACGCTAAGTAAACTTATCCCCCTATAACTCCCACACTCAAACTTATCACCCTTACCTTTATACAAAGGAACCACACATGCATCCTGCCAATCTTGTGGTACCACACCCGATGTCAAACATAAATTAAATAATCTTAACATCCACTCTACCACACTCACACCCCCTTCCAACAGCATTTCCCCACTTATTCCATCCAAACCCGTAGATTTACCTCTTTTCACTTTCCTCAAAGCTTTGCCTATTTCTTCTATAAGGATTATCCCCTCAGACTCATCCACCATCCCTCCCCTATCCCTCATAGCATCTACACTCCTACCTCCCCTCACATTTAACAACCTACTAAAATACTCCATCCATCTTGCTCCAACCTCCTTTACTTCCTGTCTTATTTCTCCGTCTAAGCCCTTAATTCCCCCCTCCTCTCACCTCCCCTTTATTCCTTGCCTTATTCACCTCCTTCCAAAACATCTTATTCCTTTCTCTAAATCCCTCCACTATTTTATTACCCCATTTTATATCTGCTCTTTCTTTCGCTCTTCTTACTTCTCTTTTAGCAATCCTCTTTTTATCTTTATAAGCCTCCCAATCCTCTATCTTATTTGTACCCAAAAAATTTTCAAAAGCTATCTTTTTATCTCTCACAACAATACTCACCTCCTCACACCACCATTCACTTCCTTTTCTTTTACACCTCCCTCCCACCCTTCTTATCCCACAAACATTCTTTGCACTTTCTACCAAAGATTCTCTTAACCTTCCCCATTCCACCTCCACTCCCTCAACAACACTCTCTTTTACCTCATCCCATCTTAACCTAATCTCTCTTCTAAATTGCTCCCCCACCCCTTATATATATATATATATAATTATAATATATATATATATATATATAATATATAATTATATATATATATATATATATATATATATATATATATATATATATATATATATATATATATATATATATTATATATATATATATATAATGGACTTTCGGCTTTTAATGAAAAATTAAACCTTAACATTAAGAATTTGAAATTTAAAAACAAGAGTTTGAAAATCGACGACAGGATCGGATCATGTGAAGAGAACTAAATGCAAGGACGACAGGACTAGCCTTCCGGCCTTGTGATTTCTCTGTCAACGGCTTGTAACTACTCCAGAACCAGCATTGGGAACCATTGCTCGGAGAAGCGCAATCTTTTGAAGACCCCTGGGAGAGAGTGTTTGGAGGTTGGTTTGAGAACGATGCTGGTCCTACTGAAAGGGTGAAAACCCTACCTGAAGAGTCTGGATAGGACTCATGGACCGGCATGGGGACCGGCGAGCCGAAG
>SEYY01000710.1:160796-195796 GCA_009176605.1 Armadillidium nasatum
CGATACATTAAAAATAATTTTTAATTAAAAATGGAAGGAGACATTATAACATTGTACTATATCCTAATTAGAGCGTTAACTCTTCAAATTTTCATTTAAAACTGCTACTACTACCACTAATAATAATAATAATAATAAAAATAATAATAATAAATTCTTATTTACTTGAGGAAAATTTTATTAAGAGTATTTTTACTAAACAAAAATGACTGCCAGAAAAGAAAAAAAAATCAATACTTAAAAAAAAAAAAAAAAAAAAATATTCATTTCAAGAACTCTCCCTTTTAAAGGAATCATTTTGGCCAAGGGGAAAAGTACTCGGAGGGTCAGGTCAAATTAATTACAACATTCACTCCTACGGGTCACCAAATAATATTGATTCTTGGGGAAAAGATTTTGGAGTTGTGGGCTGGAGTTTTCAGGACTTGAAGAAATATACTTTAAAAGCTGAATGTAAGAAACCTAAACCAAATTTTCAGGTAAGTTTAGAATATATATATATATATATATATATATATATATATATATATATATATATATATATATATATATATATATATATATATATATATATATATATATATATATATATATATATATATATATATATATATATATATATATATATATATATATATATATATATATATATATATATATATATATATATATATATATATATATATATATATATATTATATATATTATATATATATATATATATATATATATATATATATATATATCAAATCTTTTTAAATCAACAAACTGCTCGTGGATCAAAATATTTTGAATTTTCAAGTTTGCTATACTGGGAATCGAACCATCAACCTCTTGGATGGTAAGTAAGAGCGTTACCTCTCGAGCCAAGGCAGTCGGGAGGGGCCAGTTCGGGAATCTGCTTGATAAGTATTTCTTGAGAGTTCCTGACGCGGCTTCTCTTTTGTACTGTCTTGGCTCGAGAGTTAACGCTCTTTCTTACCATCCAAGAGGTTGGTGGTTCGATTCCCAGTATTGCAGACTTGAAAATTCAAAATATGTTGATCCACGAGCAGTTTGTTGATTTAAAAAAGATTTATATATATATATATATATATATATATATATATATATATATATATATATATATATATATATATATATATATATATATATATATATATATATATATATATATATATATATATATATATATATATATATATATATATATATATATATATATATATATATATATATATATATATATATATATATATATATATATATATATATATATATATATATATATATTCGTTCAGAAGGCTTCAGAATTTTGCTTCATGGAAAATTCACTGGAAGAAGAAACATGCGAAAACAAAGATGATGTCACCCTCAATCATCAAAGGGGAAACGAAGACTATGTTCAGTGTTCTGATCCTCCCCTTCGCAAAACGGCCTCAAAATCCATTCTTTCTGATGCATTTTTACAGGCGGGGAGAGAGCTAGGTGTTATATATATATATATATATATATATATATATATATATATATATATATATATATATATATATATATATATATATATATATATATATATATATATATATATATATATATATATATATATATATATTTTACACTTTACCACCACTCACAAGCAAAGCCCTATTCAAGGAGGGGGTGTTAGAAGAGTAAATATAAAGTAAAAGAGAACAAAAAATAAAAACCACCCCTTCAGGTCCCACCTAACGTAAATTTCTTAGGTGAGCGAAGACGCTGGCTTTAAAGAAATTGAGATTAAATTCGGAAGGAAATACAGAAAATGGGAGAAAGTTCCACAAAACAGAGGTGGCAGGAAAAAAGGAAGCACCACAGCGGAGAAGCCTGGAGTTGCCTATGTCCACGCAAAATTGATAATCGGACAATGCACCCCTTGTGCTATGAGGACGCCGTAAAGGTGGAGGCATACAAGTGGCTAGTTCCCTCAAGCATTTGCTCTGTAGTACCTATAGAAAAGAGGCAAGGCACCAACGTCACGTCGCAAAGATAAACAGTCAAGAGAATTTGAAAGAGCGGAAAAGTTTATAGGTCTTAGAGCCTTTGACTCAACCTTATCCAAAAGACAGGTGAAACCTGAACTACCCCAGATATGAGAGCAGTATTCCAGGTTTGTCTGCTGTGAAGCCTCCTCCTTCCCAGCTACCTCTGTTTTGTAGAATTCTCTCCCATCTTCTGTTTCCTGCCTAAGTTAATCCTCAATTACTTTATATATATATATATATATATATATTATATATATATATATATATATATATATATATATATATATATATATATATATATATATATATATATATATATATATATATATATATATATATATATATATATATATTATATATATATATATATATATAATATGCCTATATTATTAAACTTACCATCACCGCACCAGGTCGTCGTCCACCGCACCGCACCAACTGTCATTTGTTGCGCACCCACACCCGCACCGCACCTGAAGCAAAATGCGCTCCGCACCGCACCGCACAAACTCTAATCTAAGCGCACCGCACCGCACCGCACACGCACCGCACCAACATATACAATTGAAGCATATATATAATATATATATATATATATATATATATATATATATATATATATATATATATTATATATATATATATATATATATATATATATATATATATATATTTACACTCTCATCCTTTCTGCGTCAACTCTCCGACCCCAGACTTAACCGCTTGCTCAATCTTACATTTACTCTACTGGTAAAGTCTGGAAACAATTCCATCATCTATTTTTCCAACTTCCTATGACTAACACGACTTTAAAATCTGTGTATCGGGACATGTCGGCCATTTAAATTGATCCTATTCTGGATTGCTTCTTAGCTCTGGTAGTAACTTGGTAGGCCTTTCCCCATCAGAGGTATATATATATATATATATATATATATATATATATATATATATATATATTATATATATATATATATATATATATATATATATATATATATATATACTATAGTCAACAACAATTATTAAAGCTGGGATAGTGATACTGGATAGTCAACCTCTTGTCTTTCTCGCAGAGAGCAAAGAAAATATGGAGATTTTCAATGTCATGTTCCTACTAGACACAACGTTCAATGCAATTCTGACCTTCGTCTGTCTTTAATATTCTCGCTATGTCTTTTTCTCGTAAGTCGTAATCTTTCATGGAAGGATCACAATACTTCTCTTTCAAAATAAGCTTCTGTGAGGTTGAATGTTCTGGGGCTCCTTCGAAATATGCTTAGTTTTCATAGGTGTGCTGTTTTCATTGTTATATGGAGTACGTTTCACAGATCTGGGATGGTCCCACTCATGATGCTCTGGAAAAGATGGAGTCTAGGTCTTTTCGTCTTATCAGGTCTTTCGTTCACCCTAATTCTCTCTAGTCTCTTTCTGCACGTCAAATTTCTGATACTCTCCATAATATATATATTATATATATATATATATATATATATATATATATATATATATATTATATATATATATATATATATATATATATATATATATATATATATATATATATATATATATATATATATATGGAGATTTTAAATGTCATCTTTCTACTCGACACAACTTTCTGAAATTGAAATATGCTACCTCGCAAAATTATCGTACCACTGAACATAAGGAACATAATAGCTTGAAAGAATACAGGATATAGATCACGATATGTTTAGTATTGTTCATAAATGTCGAGAGTTACAACATACACAGATAGTATGCAAAGGGATATGGAACGGTCTCTTCAAAAACTATACATGGAGACAGAGGTTTAATGCGCAAACGTGAATGAACCTGTAGGTATATGGGTTGTTTATTGGATGTGTTGATGGTTCTCCATTACCATATATCACCACCTCTCGACGTAATGATGGATTAGGATCATCATTCCATGCTGGATATAATGTTCCGTCTATTATACTAATGGATCGCGTTCCATAGGTCGACTAAGGTCTGCCGAAGTTCATTCAGCGTCATTGGTAGTGGGTTGAGCTGTCGTAGTGCTCATTCCAACATTTCCCACACATGCTCGATGGGATTTAGGTCCAAATTTATGAAGACCTTCGGAACTTGTCGATTTGAATCTTCACTACTGTAGGTACTCGTGAGCACACCTGGATGCCAAGTATTTTCTTTCATAAGGATGAACCCCGAATCGATGTATGGCGTATAAGGTATTTTATAAGGTTCAAGGATTTTTGTAATTTATTGTTCGACGGTCAGGGACCCTTCACGAAGGATGCAGAGGTTTGTACGGGCGGTTAGAGAAATATCTCCCCACACTATGACCAACCCACCACCATATGGCACCTAACCTTTAATTTTTCACGCTGCGTATTTTCCGTTGGGCTGCTGATACACCCTTTGACGTTAGTCGGAACTATGGAGATTGAATCTGGACTCGTCTTTAAATAGGACACGTCCCCACTGGCGAAATGGCCAATGGACAAAGGATATCGTTGTACGATGATCTTTCGTGAGAAATGGCCCTCTTCCAGACCTTTGTGGCCGAAACCCGTTTATGCGAAGCCATCTGAGAACCGTATCAGCACTTATACGTTTTCCATGTACTGCGCCAACTGTTTCTGGAGGTTTCTTGTTGCTATGAAGATGCTCCCGCACTGTGAGTAGCCTTATAAATCGGCCTTCACGAGGTATTGTCGAGCTTGGTCTGCCTTGCCCCTGTCGTCTACGGTATTCGTTGGTCTCCTAGCACCGATGTACGACTCTTCTGATACTTGTATGTTCAACGTTGAACCTACGTCCAAGGTAACTATGGCTGTGGCCCTCTGTTGCAATGTCACTATTTGCACACATTAATCACGTGACAAATGACGGGACGGGTAGATCTTCTGATTATTTCCACTACCGTAAACGATTAAACTACCAATCCGCGACAGTGATATATTAAGGTTAACAACTACAACCAATCACAATTGGAGTTCGTTTGTTTCTCAATTCATACATTTCTATGGCAATTGGTATCTTATTATAACACCGTCTTCTTATCGCTGTAACTTAAGAGTAAACGTATGTACGGGATACCTGTTCACATGCACGTAACGTAAAAAATTGTATGAAGCTCCTATATTTAGAACCTTCAGCCGTATATTTCAGCCGTAGTGCGACAATTTAGGGGATATATATATTATATAATGGTTGGAGTATTGTTTTAGAAGAGTAACGAATATTTTACTGGATAAGATTATTAGGAGTAGCTATATATATATATATATAATATATATATATATATATATATATATATATATATATATATATATATATATATATATATATATATATATATATATATATATATATATATATATATATATATATATATATATATTGAAAATTTGGAGGAAATTTTCAAAATTTGAGAGGCAACATCTCGAAAAGAACAAATAGCGTTGAATGAAGTATAGGAAGTTGTAGTTTTGTACCTCCTCTAAACAACTGCCGAAAATGAAAAAAAATTGTAGATGTTGATTTTTTTAAATTATTTTATTTTTATCTGGAAAGGTATTTTTTCCAAAATTTTACTTCAGTTGGACAGAAAGGACATATAATTTTTTTCCCTAAAGCATATATCAATAAACTTTACCTACTATTTTTAGTTAATAAACTGTGAATACACAGTTCAATTTTCAAGCTATGTGGACCAGTGGTTTTTCCCCACTATCCAATTTTTTCAAAAGTAAAATTTCTGGAAATAAATCAAACCGTTAGAGATACAGAAAAACGTCTTAAGTAAACTTTTCTCAACGGGTTAAAATATATGTACCGTGCAAATTTCATAAAAATCGGAGAAGAATTAAAAAAAAATATTTAAGATGTCTTAAATAAACTTAAATATAGCAAAATGAGTGGGGTATTAGGATACTGATTAAATCCAGATGAACCAATCAAACCCATTATCCGAATTCGGAATTGTAATTTTATCCAAACCTCTCAAAATTAGAAATCTGCCATCCCACAATCTTCCTAAAGTCTGGAAATATATGTATATATAGAATCTGTCTTAAAGTAATGAATAAAAAAAAAATATTAAAATTTGTTTGCCAAAAATATAAATATATATATATATATATATATATATATATATATATATATATATATATATATATATATATATATATATATATATATATTATATATAATATATATATATATATATATTATATATATATATATATAAATAATCTTACGGAACAGAAAGATTATCGCAGGATACAATATTCGGTGCGGTGCGCACCAGGGCCCGCACCACGCACCGCACCGTTAATTTTTCTTTGCGCACCGCACCGCACCGCACCGTGTTGCTGAAATAGTCTTGCGCGCACCGCACTATGACCGCACCACGCACCGCACCGCACCGCACCGACCCGTGCGTCGGCCAACTCTACTACATATATAGGAACATAAACATCCGCATCCACATCCGTGGATGTGGAACATTAAATATAGACATCCGCTTTAAAATTTGACATCTGACACATCACTAATTTTTTTTTTTTTTTATACTCTACACCATATCCTTCAAGATGCAGGGTGGTGTCGGCTGCAGAAACTTCATATTCCTGCAACCGTACGCGGGAAGAAAAAAAAAACTAGTTTAAAAGGTTCCCAGTCTCTAGAACCATGCGAAGAACTATTCCTAATTTGTTCTGAGTACGTCGAATTCCCCATCCTTTATTGGGCAGAAGTTATCTAGAAGTTTCAATAATTTCCAATTTTACATTTATTCGATAAAAGTTATTTAAAAGACCTTAAATAAAAATTTTGTTGCTTCACAGATGATTTTGAATTAAAATTACTTAAAACACCTCTTTCGAAAATTTAGCTGCTTCTCTTGAATTGTTTAAATATTAATTTTGATTCAACTTATTTTAATTTCAAATGTTTAAATTCAATAAAATTTTAAAATATTTTCTTCGACTCCTAAAATTTTTCAATTACTTCTAAATAACAATCTGGATTCACATCTTACATTCTCTTCTTTCTTCAGACGAAAAGGACTTCAACTTTTCGTCAGAAGACTTCAGACCATTTTCCAATCCTCTCTCTGGCTCTTCTCATTTATTCTTTTCTCAGCTGTTTCTAACACGTCCGAATCCGACAGCAGTCAGATTATATATCTAATCTTCCTTTTCTCTTCTTATTCGTTCTGATGGTTCTGTTGCTAACTCTCCAACTGAAAAGGTTAATACCTTCGACCTCCTGTTCTAATATAATTCAAACCTGGACGACTCCAGCAATTCTCCCCCTACTTCTCCTCTACCCCTGTGATTACCTGCGATTATTTTTGATCAGATGCATGGGCTTCTGAAATCTGTGAACGTTAGGAAAGCAGGCGGCCTGGATGGCATTCCTCCCCGAGTTTTAAGAGAATGTGCTTCTGAGTTGGATCCCTCCTTTGTTCAAATTTTCTCTCTGTTCCTTAACACTAGTAGTTTAGCCCATTGTTGAAAGTGTGCAATAATCCAACCTTTTCCGAAGAAACATAGTCGTTCTGATCCTTCTAACTATTGTCCTATAGCTCTCACTTGTATTCTGTCTAGGATCTTTGAAACCCTTCTCAATTGTCATTTCTTTGATCATCTGGAATCTCATTCCCTTCTTTCTGATCATCAGTATGGCTTTCGAAGCTCGAGATCTACTGGTGATATACTTTCCTATCTCACAGATTTATGGTCTTTTGCCCTTAGGAACCATGGGGAAACTTGTGTGGTAGCGCTTGACATATCTAAGGCTTTTGACAGGGTATGGCATGCGTCATGCTTCCAAGCTCCCTCCTTTGGAGTTTCCTCCTTCTCTTTGCACTTATAGCTTTCTTTCTAATCATTCCATTTCGCTTTTGTTGATAGGGTAACTTCTTCATTTCTTGTCAATAGTGGTGTTCCACATTGTTCTTTCTTGTCTCCTACTCTATTCCTACTTTCAATTAATGATCTTCTCAGTTGCTCATCTAACCCTATCCATTCAATGCCGATGGATCGACCCTCCATTCTTCTACTCATTTCAAATCTTTTCCCTCCTTTGCCTCTAGAGTTGCCTCTTGTCTTAATCTTTCTGATTCCATTCTTACTGATTGAATAGAATTTCCAATGGGTCGTCTCAACTTTGTGAAATTCAACTCTTTAAAAATCTCAACTTCTTGAAATCTCCTTCTCAAAGACACTCCTAATTTTCTTTTCTTTCGAGGATTCTCCCGTCTTTTTCTGTTCACAGTAAAGCATCCTTAGCTTTCACATGAACAAAAAAAATGTCTTGGAAACCTACATCAGCGGCGGCTCGTGTAAACTTGGCAAGGAGGGGCTGCAAGTTTATATATATATATATATATATATATATATATATATATATATATATATATATATATATATATATATATATATATATATATATAATAATAATATAAAAAAAACATCCGGTAATTTTTCTTTCACAAGAAAAAAAAAAAAAAACTTCACTTAACATGATATTATAAAAGACTGTTTAATTTGGTCTGTTACTCTGATTTATTATTTATGAACTGTACGTAAAAGGACAGATCTGGCAACATTCAAATATTTTCAATATTCGAAACTGATCTCCAAGTTGCCAAAAAAAAATATCGGAAGACAAACTGGCAACTTCATAAAAACTCATTGAAATTTGGCATTCTTGTTTTGGTAAGTTGCCACATCTGTCTTATTATTTAAAAACTAACAATTTGGCTTAATTAAGGACTCCGATTTTAGAGCCCATATTTTATATAAGCGATGTGTGAAAAAAATATGTACCCCAAAATTTGCAGTTGCAAAATGCATTTAATCCTTATTTTCTTTATTAATTTATACTTTTTATGTGTAAAGTTGTTAAAAAATGAACTTAAATCACTTTTCTCTGACAAAAAATTTCATATTTATATCAAAATCCTACGGGTATTTTTTAATTTGGAGGGCTGCAGCCCTGGAGCCCATATAGACGAGCCGCCACTGCTCACATCACAAAGGTTGCTAGGGCTGCCTCAAAGAAGCTGGGAATTCTATTTAGGTTGCGAGAACTTTTTACTTCTTCGAGTTACTCAAATTATACAAGGTCTCATCCGCCTTGTATGGAGTTCTCAATATCTGTGTGGTTCAGGTTTTAACCCGTCTTTTTGGATATCAAGGTCAGAGGCCCTGGACTGTTAGAACTTTGGTCAATGGGAATAGCACCTCTTGAAGGAGAAGTGGCTGTGCCAAAGGGAGGAGTACAACAATAAAATGACGAGAGTATAATTAAGTTGGTTTGGTTAAATGCAAAATAAGTTACGTTATCAGATTCTGTAATAAATAATGATTATGTATTACCACATACTTTCTAAAATTATAATGATTAAATTAAATAAAAAATATTAAATTATTAAAACATTTATATTATATATATATATAGGTTCAAAAAGATGTTAACTTTTTTCTTAGACCTAAAATAAGGTTAATAATGAAAATATAGGGAAAAAAAAAAAAAAAACATTATAATTTGAATCATACGCACGTGAACGTTAAATGTATTAAAATAACAGTTAAACCTTTTTTTTATTTAAACAATTTTAAATAATATATATTAAAAAAATTAAAACTTTTTAATAAAAAAAAAAAAGGAAATTTTAATTAAAAAAATAATTTAGTAAAAACTAAAAAATGCAAAAGTATTAACTTCACATTTAAAATACAAAAAACACAAGAGATTAAAAATTAAGCACTAAAGAAAAGTTAACACTTTAAAAACATATATATATATATATATATATATATATATATATATATATATATATATATATATATATATATATATATATATATATATATATATATATATATATATATATATATATATATATATATATATATATAACATATATAAAATTTTATAAAAATAATAAAATATATAAATTAAATATATAAATTCAATTAAATTGTAAGATAATTTATTGGAAATTGTTTTCAACTCCCAAGAAAGGGTTAGCGAACTTTTGTGGACTTCATTAATGGACAAAAAAAATTTATTTGGGGAATTGCGATAGTGGAATTGCAGTAGCGGACTGGAGAAGTAGAAAAAATTGCGGAATTGTGATCGAGTAATGCACAAACAAAATTGCGGAATTGCGGTTACTGACTAACAAAAAAAATTGTGGGTACCCACCTCTGGGTATATATAATATATATATATATATATATATATATATATATATATATATATATATATATATATATATATATATATATATATATATATATATATATATATATATATATATATATATATATATATATATATATATATATATATATATATATATATATATTGGAATTTAAACGTTCGCAACAGCGGATTTGAAAAAATAGACATCCGCATTCACACGTATCCACGGATATTAAAAATTTGACATCCTATACATCCATCACTAATATATATAATATATATATATATATATATATATATATATATATATATATATATATATATATATATATATATATATATATATATATATATATATATAAATTAGGATTATCAACAAGTAGCACATATAGCAGCAAAACTGCTGAAGAAGGGATAATGGCAGCCGAAAATAATATTTATGAAGGACGTCGATGGAGCACAGCTTCTGGATATTTGAGACCAGTACTTGGGAAAAGGAAGAATCTTCATGTCGTTATTAACACAAAAGTCACTAAAGTAAATGAATGGTGATATTGATATATTGGTAACTATAAGTAATAACTTTCTACACAAATTTTTATTTTATTTTTTAAATGGGGTACATAATGTGGATCGTTTTGTATTATTTTATGTTATTTCTTTTTCTCTAGGTAGTACATGCTTAGCTTCGTCTCAAATATAAACACTGACTTCATTTAAAACAATATCTGTGGCTTCTGAGTTGTACGTAAACTTCAGTTCCATTTCTACTCCGGGCTCCAAGTTTGGGTGAATTTTTTAATGCTTGATTTTCAATTATCGCGTGTTTCTTTCTCAATAAGAGTATAATGTAAAGTCCATCCGAGCGATTTTAGATACTTAGTGGAAAATTAGGATTATCTGTAGGTACCGGCCGTGGCCGGAGTTGCCTAAAATTTGCAAAGAGCTCAAAAGTATCGATATTTTAAGTTAAGAAAATTAGATATAATTCTAATTGAGATTAATTTAATTATAATGCAGGAGTAGAATAGCCGGCATTCACTTAAATTAATGATTATATGCATTTTTTCAGAAATATTTCCAGAAAATTACAGATTTTGCATAAAAAAAATTTGAAAAAACTACGAAAATTTTGAAAAATATTTTTCTGCTTCATAATAGTGATTCAACAGGTTTACTTAGGTAAGACCCTAAGTTAAATTTTGAAAAAATGTAAAGTAAAAAATTATCACTGCTCTCTGTTCCTAAACATTTCACTCCCCCAAATTCAAAATCTTCTGATGTAAATGTTCAAGATGATTCTGATAGTGAATAGTAATTTAGGTGAATGAATTGTTTATTTCCTCTTTTATGTTGCATTTATTTTGCCCCACTCAATATGTAACGAAGGAATAATGGAATTAAAATCTTAATTTTCTTATATTTTGTTTGATTTAATCCACCATTAGTAAATATAATTTGCTATTAATCCCGGCAGGTAAACTCCGGTTTTCCCTGATTATTAGCTGAGGCCAGGACTGGGGCTTGAGCCGGGGTTGGAAGGGGCCGGGGACACCGGTTGATCCATAATTGTCTGGAGTATCTGATTTCATTCCAATGCTCGGTGGTCGTGACTATCACTTTTAAAGAGATCTTAAAGAAACTTATTAATGACTATTCAAAATTCTTACATTTTAAATACATGAATGTCTTGGAGGGCAATGAACAATGTCTCTCTTAGGGAGCAACCAAGCAGTGTCCCTCATCGGATTTTTTAAACTTCTCAAAGTTGACGTCCTTATGTGCAATACTATGGCGTTGAGGAAGTGTGTGTGTTTCCGGTGAGCGACCGTCTTTCTGTTTCTAACATTTGTAACATCTACGGTCTTTCATCTTATCTGCAGACTGTTGAACATCACCTCTCTTCCATTAGATCCCATCTTTTGTTTTGACTGAAACTATGGTGCTTAAGTGTTTCAACGGGAAATTTTACTTCACCAATTTATTGTGTCTATCATCAAATTTTTTCAGTACGCGAATTTTGTGTTCGTAGCTGTAAACGTCGTCTTCTGTTCTTGTGTTTCTAATTTGGAGTTCTCTTAATTTTTCAATCTATTGTACGTTCTCTTGCTAATCTATGAACTAAATTCTTCAGTGTTGAAGATTATTTTCTAGATCTACTACTGCTTTAACAAGTATATATATATATATATATATATATATATATATATATATATATATATATATATATATATATATATATATATATATATATATATATATATATATATATATATATATATATATATATATATATATATATATATATATATATATATATATATATATATATATATAGAGATGAAACGAATGTGAATTTTTTATTTTCACGAATACGAACTTTTTTTTAATATATATTCGCTAATAAGAATACGAATATTATGAAACCCACACTTCTTATTCTATCTTCAGCATAAATATTAGATGTCTTTAAGTTAACTATCCTATATTGCACCAACGTATTTCATATAAAAGTTTGGCCGTAGAATTAACTACGTTTCCAGCACGTGAGACGTAAACCAACTCTTACAGGGCGTCTCACCAACTTCTTTCCCCAATTACCAACCTCTTTTCCCAACCACCGCCCTTTGGAAAGGAGTTTTTAAAACTTGGCTATTCAAATCTTGAAATTGGCAAGTTATATTTGAAGAACAATAACTTTTCTGCTCATTTCGCTGCAAGCCTTGAGCGGTTTTCATAAAAAATAAGACCAGCACCGCTAAAAAGACACTCGCATGCAGCACTTGAAGGAGGGAGGGGGGCAAGCAAGATATAAGCTTGCTAATACAGCCATATTAGGATAGTTATTCATATGGTTTTTGCATCATTCAGTTGGATTATCCTCCATAGGTATTCTTTTTTCATCTAGATACATCTTAATGTTTTTAAAAATTTTCTGAGATACACATTCTTCTTAGTCATCACTACTTGAAGAAAAAATATTGCACATATGGCTTCTGATAAAGTATTCGTTTTGTATTCGGATAAAAATTTCGAATACGAATAAAAATAATCTGCTTCTAAATATATATTTAATTATATATAGCATCATCGTAATCATTTTGTGAAGCTTTTATTTTATTATAGTTGTTTAAAATCGGTTACCAATTCTATTTTGAAGGTTGCATCGAAGTTCATCAGTCATCTAAGTACATCATCGTTGGAAATTTGTACTCGTGGCCTTCATCCTGTGTTTAAGTTTTATTTGGTTTTCTATATTCTTTTTTCATTACTCAATCACCCTGTGAAAGTTCTATATCTGGTGTCTAACCTTTATAGCTGAATAAAATCTGGTAAACTGTTAAAAAAATTTTGTTTATTTATCCTCGCAGTATCGATATTTCTTACGATTATTCTTTCCCGATAATGTAATGTTTAACGGGAACAACTATATCGTATTCTATATCGCATAACCCCACATATATATAATCTAGATATTGAAGCTTTAGAGCCACAAATTTGTCAAAAGAGTCAGGTCCACAAATTTGTGTAGTCATGTTTTAATATTTTTTTTATCAGATAATTTGGAAAGGAGCTAAAGCTGCTGGTGTGGAATATATTCAGTGGGAAAATTCGCAATTCAACGGAACGACGTATGCAAAGCGAGAAATTATTTTAAGTGCCGGAGCCATTAACACTCCTCAAATACTAGTGAGGTCAGGAGTAGGACCTAAAAGGACACTTCAGGAATTAAAAGTAAGTCTGATACTAGAAATTTTTAAGAACTAACATTAATATCAAGTAAATAAATAATTTTATATATATATATATATATATATATATATATATATATATATATATATATATATATATATATATATATATATATATATATATATATATATATATATATATATATATATATATATATATATATATATATATATATATATATATATATATATATATATATATATGAGAGAGAGGACATTCACGTACCGCCGTTCAAAACTATAAAACTAATTCCGTTAGGTATATGGGGCGTTAGGATGTAAAACATCCCTCTGCACTCCAGTGCCCAATAACCCGTCTCGTCTCCTATACAGGAGGGTCTATGGACTCGTCTTGTAGACACTGATTATTTCACACACAGCGACACTCTAACAATCACACACTCTTATACACAAAAGAAATAAAATGGTCCCCCCAAAAAATCGGATCTCTTCATCCACTGCTCTTCCTAATCATCACCAGAGTTGACGTCCTCTGATGACTGAGCTGGTGACGCTAAGATCACTTCGGTTTGTCCTAGTACATTAATTTCTATTCATTGATGGCTTTTAATCTATTTTCCACTTTGCTGACCACTATCTCTTTTCTCCTGAACCTAACCGAAACTCACGTGTTTGAGTATTCCGATAGCAAACTCTACTCTTTTTCCTCCTACAATCTGTAACCTCAATTTTCAGTTAGAGGATGTTGAACATATGTAAGCAACGATGTTATTTGTTATTGTGTTTCTAATTTTGAATCTTCTGAATTTTTTACTTTATGGTTTAGGCTCTCTCGCTAAAATGAGGCTAAAATAATTTGCTCTTTCTACTTATCACGTGATTATATGGACTATCCTAATTTTTTTACTAAACTTCAAAATAGAACACATTCTCATGATTTTGAGTGATTTCAGTGTTCACTACCGTCAATCACTCTTTTCTAGTTTTCATGACAAAGCTGGTGAACTTGTCTACTATTTTTCTATGCAGAACAGACTTGAGTAGTTGATGTTACTCTTTACCCGTATCCCTGATCGTTTTTTTAAATGAATCCAACGTATCTGACTTTTTCCGATCACCTTCTTGACTCTGTATTCTCTTTTACTTTTTCAAGTCTTTCGCAAGAACCGCCTCCAAGCCTTCGGCAGAAAACGTTTTTGGCACTTTGGTGCTGCTAACTATTCGGACTTGCAATCGAACTGCTTTGATTTCCTACGGAGTAGTTACTATTTCTGTGGGAAGGGTCCCTTAGGATCGTATAACGAAGGTGATATTCTCAGACATGGAGGCGTATATTCCATTCTATTTCTGTGTAACTAAATTTAATAAACTTTTAGTTAACTCCGTTTGTTTTTCTATTCGCAGCAAGTACATTACCTTCAGGAATTACAGTCATCATCAAACTTCAGAAACCTGTGCTTTTTATTTTTCATTTCGGAATCATCCAAATCCAAGAATATAATAAAACATTGACAAAAAATGAAGAGCAACTCCAATTCACTCCAAGCAGTAGGATAACACAGAAAACTATCTTCAGATAGTAAGAAGTCAACATTACTACGGCAACAATGAATAGTTAGCAGCTATGAAACTCCCGCCATGAGCCGTTAATACTCCTATAGGAGGGGGACCTGGACGCTTGTTCTCATGGTAAAACTTTGGCGATGATGTGCAATGTTCTAATTCATCAATCCTTAAAATATATTAAACAGTGTTTTTACTACCATAGTAACCTATTCGGAAGGTAGGAGTATAATTTTTTAAAGAATTTTTTCACGGATCATAAGGACCACCCTAATATATATATATATATATATATATATATATATATATATATATATATATATATATATATATATATATATATATATATATATATATATATATATATATATATATATATATATATATATATATATATATATATATATATATATATATATATATATATATATATCGTAATAACAAAATTTACATAAATATCTTTAATACAGATTCTTAGTTGTCTAATCAATAAATATTTTTACCGTTTACAATTAATATTTTGCAGACTTTACATTTATTTTGGTGGTATCATTTTGTAATTGCAGATAAACAATTCAATTGCCATTCTCGAAGGAGTTGGTAAAAATTTACAAGATCATCTGAACTTGCCACTATACGTCAGTCTTCGTTCTGATGTCTCTCTAAATATGGCCAAAATCAAAACACTCAAGACAGTATGGGATTACTTATTTCATGGGAAAGGTGTTTATATATATATATATATATATATATATATATATATATATATATATATATATATATATATATATATATATATATATATATATATATATATATATATATATATATATATATATATATATATATATAAGTGATGGTCGCATCCGAATCCGGATTCGAAGTTTTTTTCATGGATTCGGATTCCGATTCGAGAATTGAAAAATAAACTGGATTCGGATTAGATTCGGATTCGAGAAATCCATAAATTAGATGAATTCGGATTCGAATCCTTTTATTTACGGTAACATCAAAATTTAAACAACCTTCTTTTCTCTCCTACTGATTAAAAATTTCTGGTCACTTACCACAAACATCTCTAGTAACTTCTGTAAATTTGACTTTTCGCCTTTATTCGCTCTGACTGTACTGTAGCTAACACTCCTTTCTTCATCTAATTCCACCCTGAACGATTCCAACATCCTTCATCCTACTCCTCCTCTCAGATGTTCCATGTCTCTATCTGTAATCACTGGTGGTCGGGTACATGAGATCCTGAGATCTATGGATGGCATACCTCCTCGTGTTTTGAGAGAGAGTGCATTTGAACGAACACCTATCCTCGTTCAATTCAACTCTCTATGCCTTAAACTAATGCTTCCCTCTCTGAAGAAAGGTACACCTTCTAATCCTTCCAACGATCTTCCTATAGCTCTCACCTGTATTCTGTCTAAAATTTTTCAAACTCTTCTCGAGTTTCATTTCTTGGATAATCTGGAATCTCACTCCTTCTCTCAGATCATCAGTATGGCTTTCGATGCTAGAGGTCTACTGGTACATACTTACCTAACTCGCTAATTTATGGTCTTCTGCCTTTTAGGAGTACGAGGAGTCTTGTGAGGTGGGCCTAGACATATCAGACAACCTTTTGACGATTTTTGGCAAGCGTCTATTATCTAAGCCCCTTTCCTTTGGTTTTCTTCCTTCTCTTTGTATACTCATGTCTAAGTTTTCTCTCAGATCGTTCCATATCAGAACTTGTTGATGAGGTGACCTCTTCCTCCTTTCCTGTTAATTGCAGTGTTCCTCAAGGTACTGTTCTGCCTTCAACTTTGTTTTTACTTATCATTAACGATCTTCTCAGTTGCACTTCCGATTCCATTCATTCTTTTGCAGATAACTCAACTCTACATTTTTAAACTCATTTCAGACCTGCTCCCTCTTTTGCTTCTAGAATTGCTTCTCGTCTTCAACTTTCTGACTCCATTCTTGCCAATCTGGAAGGGATTTCCCGTGGGGTCGCCTCAACCTGTGAAATTCAACTCTTTAAAAACTCAACTCTTCACATCTCCCTCTCAAAAACACCTCCTAATTTTCCTATCTCCTTCGACGGTTCTCCCGTCTTACCTGTAAGCAATATTAACATTCTTGGTCTAAACATAAACAATAAATTTTCTTGTAAACCTCATATCACAATGGTTGCTAAGGCGGCTTCAAAGAAGCTGGGGACACTGTTCAGATTCCAGGAATTTTTTTCTTCCGAACAGTTGCCCCAATTATATAAGGGTTTTATTCGCCCCTGCATGGAATACTGTTCTCACATTTGGAGGGGGGCTCCGGTTCTACCTCTGTTTTAGATAGGGTCGAGTCTAAGGCTAAGAGATTAATAAACTGCCAGCTCCTTTAAAACTCACCTGACCCTCTGTCTCTGCGACGGGACGTTGGTGCATTCTCTCTTTTCTATAGGTACTGCAATGGCAGGTGCTCGAGGGAATTTACCTCGCATTTCACCAACATGCCTCGCACTCGTAGTGCAAGGGGAGCCATGCTTTCGCATGAATATTGTGTGAATATGGTAAACCCCAGGCTTGTCCGTTGTGGTTCCTCCTTTCCAGTCACTTCTGTTCTGTGGAACTCTCTGCCATCATCTGTTTTTTCCTCCTGTATTTAATCTTCCTCTCTTTAAGCTCTCTGTCTGCACCCACCTAAGAGATTTGCGTTAGTCGGGATTGGATGTGTTTCTATATATATATATATATATATATATATATATATATATATATATATATATATATATATATATATATATATATATATATATATATATATATATATATATATATATATATATATATATATATATATATAGGGTATTACAGGACCTCACAAACAAATTTGTGGGACCGATAGTCATACAGAGATGAACGTTTTCTGTTGTATCGTCAACCTCAATATAATGGTAATTATAGGGGAGACTACTTTTCAGAATCCTGTCGCTCACCTCCGCCAATGAGAAGGGCTCTTGCGATACGCCTTTCTGTTATTCTGCTTCGTGTGCGTACAGACACGCTTACTGGTACGCCCGCGTGGTGTTTTGCTAGTAGTAGCAAACATAGAGTACAAGTTACATGAACTGACCGACATGCTAATGTTTTACGGTGAGAGATCGAGCAACGTTATCCTAACAGGAGACATCCACACCATACTACCTTTGCTGCAGCACATTTCCACCTGCGGGAAAGCGGTAACCTTCGTCCTCAGCATGTCGGCGGTAGAAGGCGTGTAGTGAGGACACCGGTGTTTGAGGATGACGTGGTCGAGAGATTCATTGAGGACCCGTCATCCAGCACGCGTGCCGTGACCCATACCTTGGGAGTAAGTCACCTGTCCATATGGAGGGTTCTGCTGGAATACAACCTACATGTGTACCACCTTCAAAGGGCTCAATCCCTGGGACCAAGCGATTATGTACCTTGTATTCACTTTGTAGGGTGAATCCTTCATCGCTGTGCAAATGATGCCTACACCTTCATGCACGTGTTATTCCTGTGAAGCCTACTTTACTCGTGACGGTTATTTTAACAGCAGGAATAGCCACGTCTATTACTATGCGAACCCACATGCTGTTGCTGTTCGTCATCAACAACAACGGTTTTCCGTGAACATCTGGGCTGGAATCGTTGACCAACATTTACTGGGACCTGTAATTCTGCCAGTAAGTTTAACGGAAGCTGCGCACCTACAGTTCCTGTAGATCGTACTTCCAGACCATCTGGACACCGTATAGCTTGCGATGCGCCGACAACTCTGGTTCCCACATGATGGCGCCCCAGCACACTTATGTACTGATGAGCGAGTGCAGTTAATCGTCGACTTCGGGGAACATTGGATTGGACGTGCAGGACCTGTCGCGTGGCCGTAATGTTCACCTGACCTGACGCCTTTCGACTTTTATATTTAGGGGCATGTAAAAGGTATGATAGATTAAACTCCAGTTACCTCTAGAGCTCAACTGATTTCCCATATCATTGATGCTTTTCACTACATCACCCAGAATCTTGCTATGCTCGACATAGTTGGACGGTCGTTCCTGCGACAGTATCAGTATTCCTGCATGTAATGTGGAACAGGGCAGCCTGTTTGAAAGTACATTGCAATGTAAACACCTTCCAATATATTGTGTACAACTGTTTCTATTCAATTTCCTAACCTTACGGACGAGCACGCGGACCAATGGAAATAACATCGAAATGGCGCACGAGGGGGTATATGGTCGTTAACATATCATGATTTTCTCTGTATGACCTATCGGTCCTACAAGTTTATCGGTGAGGTCCTGCAACACCCTGTATATATATTGTACTCATTCGAACGTGTCGGAGACCAGCATCCTGTTAGGTTGCTCAAACTGGTACACTACAGCTACACTAAATTTCGGTAATAGTAATTGAAGCTTAGCAGAATTAGGTACCAAATGTTAACGTTTAAAAAGGCATTTTCTTATCTATTTTTGTTAAATTTATTGTATGTTGAGGGTCCGTATTCAAGGATGTCCAGATAATGGCTTCTATTGTTGGGATTTCTGTGGCGTGAAACCCATGAAAACGCTTTAGGCAGATATTGTAACTGCTTTTGCCGAGAATAAACCTTATTCTATTAAAATTTAGCCTACAAATTAATAAAAGAGATTAATAAAGAACTCACCATTTAAAATATTCTGTAAATGTAAAGTAACGGGATTTATTTGATTTCCAAAGTAAATTAACTTGGATGTTTGGCTCTTTTGTATAAGCGCATAAGTAAAATTTTATTAGTTAATGAGGTAACTTTTCAGCCAAGTAGAAACATAGACTCAAACCCCACAAGCAAGAACTCTCAAAACTCTGATCCAAAACCCAAGGCCTAGATTAAACAGTAAGTCACGTCAATCATACAATTCAAGTTAATAAACTAACCCAACCCAAGCAATCAAATGGCAATTTAATTCAAAAGTAAATAATAGTTATAAAGGTTGAGTATGTCAAGTTAGGCCCTAACTTCTTTCACAAAGCTCTATAAAACTCTTACCCCAGGGTTAAAAAGAATATATAACTACAAATTGGCTATAGTAGTTTAAATAGTTAATACATTACGTTCTGGAAGATTTCTTAAGTTAATGTGGGCGAATTTTTATAACACAATTACATTTTTAACTTTGTTACAAACGAGGTTCAAGCCCAAGGTTACAAGTAAGTAACGGCATCGCTTTCAAGCGTGTGTAGCTAGTCAAAACATGAAGTGTTGCCATTCTATAATAGATTCTTTTAGGGCGTATTTGATACTTTAAAAATCTAATTAAATATAAAATATAGGATTCTCAATATTCTCCCAACAAAAGAATTTAAATTTAAATTTCAATTTAAATTTAAATTAAGCAAGAATCAAAATTTTAGATCAATAAAGTCAAAATTCAATCTAGCATTAGCAAGATATTTTCTACCATGCAAGCCTACAAATTTAAATTAAATCTAATCTTTACAATGCTAAAATAATCCTACAAATACCTTAAAATTAAATACTACAAACTACTTAAAACTAAAAGAGAAAGCCTTTCATAATCATCCAGTCTCTCCTTCAGGAATTTTAAGATATGTTATAAGCATTTGTTTAAGATGTAATTCCCTCAATAATATAGCATTTAAAACAACAAAATCAAAACAAGGAAACTTAGAAATTCTACAAAGATGATGGGAAGTATATTCATCACACACAAAATTAACATGTTCAAAAAATGATAAAACATACTTGGCATTATATTCAATTTTCAAAAATTCAATTTCAATTTTAAAATAGGCAACTAGCCTGTACCAATGCAAACAAAGCAAAGCACACTTGAAATGAATAATATCCAATACTTCAACAAATTTAAAAATATAAAAAGTCACTTGGATAAATTCATTAAGTGCAGAAAATTCTGCAGGCAAAATTTTAAAGTAATAAGCATGATGGGAGGACCAGCCTCACAATAAAAGTTAAATTTACAAGGTAATTGTATAGTATAAAGTAAATTTGCAATTTCCCAAATGGGCATCATATTTTGATCAATTTCAAAGCAAACAATATTAATAAATCTTTCAATTTTGAAAGGAGATAAATACTGCAACACATTTACCTTCATTAAGGCAGTTAATTCAACAAAAACCTTAGAGTCATGCAAATCAAGCAAAGAGTTTATACTATGTCCCAGTTTTAAATTATCAAAGCTCAATTTTAAAGCCAAATTGTTCAAATTTAATATTAAAAGCACCAAGAAAGCAAAATTCTTTAGGAGAAACTAAATCAGGCACATCATAACAAGCAGTATGCAGGGAGCTCAACTTTATATGAGATTCTGCAATTTTAGGGCTAGTATACAGCTGTGTCAGATCTAGTACCTAAAGGCATAAGTACTTGTTTTTATCAACATTAGCATCAAATTTACAGTTCAAGCTACTATCAACATCACAATCTACAATTTCACTTATTAAAATGGGTGTTTCTTTAGTATTTACCAACAAATCTAAATAAGAGTAGGCCTAACACTGTTGTTAGAAGAAACACATTCAGAGGGATTAGTAATTGGTGGGACAAACACTTCACTAGTAGGGGAGGGGTTGCTAGATTTAGTTAAATTATCCGCAATCAAATAAATTTTTTCTTCAGTATCAATTTTAACTGAAAGCACGTATCACGATCACTAATATAAATTACGCAATGAATCAAACTTATTTATATTGGATAAATATTTTTTTTTTTTTTTTATAATTTAATGCAATTTTTTACTTCCTCTATTTTTCTTTTATAAATGACTCGCTCGCACCAGTTTCAATTTTATTTAATATCAACCTCACTCGATTTTTCAAATCTTCTCTTTCATTAATAAAAGAACGGTTCATTAATCAAACTTCGGCATTTCAAATTAATAAGCAATTTAATTTGTTAAACAGTAAAATTTAATTAATAAGTAATTCAATTTGTTAAACAGTAAAATTTAAATTAATAAGTAATTTAATTTGTTAAACAGCAAAATTTAAAGTTAATAAGCCTTCATCCAAGTTAAAGTAAATCCCAAGTAATCAAGGAAATTTAATTAAGCAAAAGGTGAGTAAATTATAATTAAAATAGGCTAATCCAATAGACTTCGGGTCCTATCTTAGCATTTAGATAATCACAAGCGAGTATTTCGTTTTTAATTTACTTTGGAAAGCTGTTGGGATTTCTGTGGCGTGAAACCCATGAAAACGCTTTAGGCAGATATTGTAACTGCTTTTGCCGAGAATAAACCTTATTCTATTAAAATTTAGCCTACAAATTAATAAAAGAAATTAATAAAGAACTCACCATTTAAAATATTCTGTAAATGTAAAGTAACGGGATTTATTTGATTTCCAAAGTAAATTGACTTGGATGTTTGGCTCTTTTGTATAAGCACATAAGTAAAATTTTATTAGTTAATGAGGTAACTTTTCAGCCAAGTAGAAACATAGACTCAAACCCCACAAGCAAGAACTCTCAAAACTCTGATCCAAAACCCAAGGCCTAGATTAAACAGTAAGTCACGTCAATCATACAATTCAAGTTAATAAACTAACCCAACCCAAGCAATCAAAATGTCAATTTAATTCAAAAGTAAATAATAGTTATAAGGGTTGAGTATGTCAAGTTAGGCCCTAACTTCTTTCACAAAGCTCTATAAAACTCTTACCCCAGGGTTAAAAAGAATATATAACTACAAATTGGCTATAGTAGTTTAAATAGTTAATACATTACGTTCTGGAAGATTTCTTAAGTTAATGTGGGCGAATTTTTTATAACAATTACATTTTTAACTTTGTTACAAACGAGGTTCCAGCCCAAGGTTACAAGCGTGTGTAGCTAGTCAAAACATGAAGTGTTGCCATTCTATAATAGATTCTTTTAGGGCGTATTTGATACTTTAAAAGCCATTTAATTAAATATAAAATATAAGGATTCTCAATAATATTATAAAGCATATATATATATATATATATATATATATATATATTATATATATATATATATATATATATATATATATATATATATATATATATATATATATATATATATATATATATATATATATATATATATATATATATATATATAATATATATATATATATATATATATAATGAGAGGTGTGTGTGTGTGCGAGTTTTCAAAGCATAAAATTGCATCAGAGAAAGGGTTGGAACGAAAATTGAAATTTTTTTTTATATCCTGTAAAACTTTTTCGTGTAAATTAAATAAATAATTTACTGTACACCTTTACTCCATTGCTCACCAAAACAAGGTCCATTAACTGAAGCTGGAACAGAGGGCGTTGCCATCGCTGCCACCAATGGAGGGAAAGTTAATGTCGGCCTTACTTTGTTCAGTATGGGATCAGTGGATAAAGATCTTTTTGCAAATGTCGCCAATATCAAGAGAGAGGTTGGTAGCTATGTCCTTCATTATTTTTTTTTAATTTAGTATGTCACGTATTAAATATTTGCATCAAATTACAAAAGTACGACATTTTATTGCCGTTTATTTTGTCACGTGAAATTTATAAGCTAATTCAACTTAAATCACGTTAAAATGAACTATTTTCAAGGGTAATATATTATATATATATATATATATATATATATATATATATATATATATATATATATATATATATATATATATATATATATATATATATATATATATATATATATATATGCTTAAGGTGTAGATTGTTTCTGACTTTCGATATTTTTTTATGTCGATATTTTATTTTAATCGATACTTTTATACCTATAATTTTTTTTTAACCTATAATTTCTTTACGGTCCTAGGCTAGTATGTCGTGCCAACGTTCTTGTGTAGGTTAGGCCTCTTTTACGGCAACTTCTTGTGTAGGTTAGGCCTCTTTTACGGCAACTTCGGTAGTTCAGGTTATGATAAGTCGAATTAGGTTCTGCTACAAATAAGTAATAATAATTGTGTGTATGTCTGCTGTAATAGCCTCTAATTCTCGCCAACTTTCTTGTTTAGGTTAGGCCTCTTCGATATTTTCGATTATCGATATTTTCTGACAATCGAAAGTCAAACAATCTACCTTTACCATATTATATATATATATATTATATATATATATATATATATATATATATATATATATATATATATATATATATATATATATATATATATATATATATATATATATATTATATATATATATATATTGAAAAGAAATTCGATTTTATGTTTCCTGGTATGGAGAGTGAAGATAGTAAAGGTTTTATTCTCCTTGCTTCCTGTTTACACCCAAAAAGTAGAGGTTTTATAACATTCGTCTCGAGGGATGAAATGGAACCAGTTATCGAGCCCAATTACCTACAACATCCGTACGATTTGGAATGCATGAAGGAAGGTAAGATTTTTAACAACTGTTTCCTTTCGAAGGTTTTTTACCGAATATTATTTTTTTTGGAGACTTTTATAAAATATTTTGGTTCTAAAGAGATTAAACGAAGACTTATTTCGTTCGTTTGATTCAGACAAAATTATAATAATAAACAACTTCGAGGGTAATCCCTCTTTGTCCCATCAATAACCTTTCTAAGTTTTATTACAGTCTCAGAGATTTATAAATACAGTTTGTAAATCATTAAAATATCATCTATTCTTATGAAATTCTTAATTAATTATTTTAGAGTGTAAATTTTAATATGACTAAATTAATCTAAAAGTTAGTATATTAAGATTTATAATATGAATATATAAATTATATTAAACAGTAAATTGTTTAAAAAAAAAAAATAAATGTATATTACATGATGTTAATTTTCTCAAGAAAATTAAAGATTTCTGATAACAATTTATGTAAAGGAACTTTCATTATCGGATCTTAGAATGCGTTTGAATTTTTGATCTGCTAAACAGCCGGATAATCCGGATCAGTATATAGGGGCAAAGGACAGATGCCCACCAAGAAAAAGAAACTCCGAGAATATTGAGTAAAGATGAAGGTTTGACTCGAGTGCTTTCGAAGATGATGTCATAGTTGTATGGAAGGTTGTGTAGAGTAGGAAGATGGAGGAATTGAATTTTTGAGTCATTGAAAACGACCATGTTTTCTCTACCCCAATTTAAAATACGAGAAAAATCACAGATCAGTTCCTCCAACATTGCTATGAAAATTTTAATAGAGTGATACTCTACATCTTTGAGCTAATAATTATGATATGATCTTATTTATACTGTTTATTTAACAAGACCTTTTGCTAAAAGTGGCGAAAATATTAAAAAAAATTTTTGGAACTAGTCACTGTTGGGAATAATGAAGGGTAGAGTCGTCAGCATAGGAGTAGATAGGTGATGAAGTAATAGGGAGAAGGTCATTAATGAAAAGTGGAAAAAGAGTTGGAGATAGAACAGATCCCTGAGGAACACCACTATTTATAGATTTAAAGGAAGAACGGAGTCCGTCTACAGCTGCTATAGAATGACCAGAAAATATATCAGAGGTCACAGAGAGAATGATAAATTCCGAAAGAGGGAAGTTTATTCTACCGATATATAATATATATATATATATATATATATATATATATATATATATATATATATATATATATATATATATATATATATATATATATATATATATATATATATATATATATATATATATATATATATATATGAACCGACCGGGGCCCCGGCCCCGGCTAAAAATCAGGGAAAACCGGGGTTGCCGGCCGGGGTTAAAATGGCAAATTATACTTAAAAATTTTTTTTTTTTTTAATTTTCAGCCGATTCTGCTGAAACTTTCAGTGTATATAGATTTTTTACCGGTAAGAAAAGTCCATTTCTAGCGTTTTTCCGAGTCTATTACGGTTTTTTTTTTTTTTTTTTTTTTTTTTTTTTTTGTGGAAATTTTACCCTTTTTCAATAGAATGGCGGTGCCAAACCACTTTTTAGAATGAGCTGAAAATTGGACTATTTATTCAAAATTAAATGGGCTACAAAAGTCTCTAATAGACTTTTGTTCCCAGAGTTATAGAAAAATGTTATAAGCCAAAAACTGACCAACTATAGAAAAAAAAATTTTTTGAACTAAAAAAATCCACCTTTTCAGACAAAATTTTTAAAAAAATACAACTATAACATTTCCTATTTTTGGTGTGTATAGAGGAGGGGTGGGGCTACAAATTCCTCTATGTACTTTATTCGATGAGATTCGTTGGTTTTGAGATATAGCCTTCAAAAAGGTCCATTTTTGGCCAAATTTCAAAAATTCCCAAAGTTTGAGAGGCTATATCTCGCTTCAAACAAAGGGCATTTAAAAATGCACTAAATAAAAATTGTTGCCCTGTTCCTCTTCTAAACAATATTCACAAATAAAAAAAAATAGTAGGTAGCGTTTTTTTTTTAAATAATTTTTTCCTCCAGAAGGGTACGATTTTTGCAAAAATTTTTCAAGTGCTTATAACTTTTTTCTAGACGTGATATCAAAAATCTATTCCCACCAATGCAAGAAATTGGGGCAAAGATTATTCAGTTAAATTTTCAGCTCATGTGGACCAGTGGTTTGACCCAGTTATTCATTTTTTTCAACTTTGGGTCCAAATAAGTTTCAAACCGTTATAGACTCAAAAAAAAAAAAAAAAAAAAAAAAAAAAAAAAAAAAAAAAAAAAAAATAAAAAAAAAAGCTCAATCAGTCAAATAAAATAAAAAAAATTTCAAACAAAATATAAGAAAATTAAGATTTTTTTCTTTTCTGTTTCTTTTGACCGCTCCTTTTCTGCTAGTGAATGTTCATCTTTGTGTTTTGATTTTAGATACTCCATAAAGATTTGGTTGAAATTTTTTTTACTTGTAGCACCCGGAGAGGTCCTCTTCTAATTTTCTGACTGCAGATGTTACATTTAGCTATTTCGAGCCTATCCTGAAACATTGTAAAGTATTCAAATACTGCAGAAGCTGATCTTTTAGCCATATTGACTGAAAGTATAAACAAAATAATAATTTTTAAATAATGCAGCTAAATGATACAAGTTTGATACATAGCAATAAAATAACAATGATATGTATATAAATACAGGTTAAATTGATAATTTTATATCTTACATTTTTTCAAACTTTACCTTAGGGTCTTACCTAGGTAAACCTGTTGAATCACTATTATGAATTAGAATATTTTTTTTTTTAATTTTTGTACTTTTTTTAAACTTTAACTATACAAAACTGTAATTTTTTTTTTTTTTTTTTTTTTTTGAGAAAATGCATATAATCATTAATTTAAGTGAATGTTGGCTATTCTACTCCTTCCTTACAATTAAATAAACCTCAATTTATATCTAATTTTCTTAACCTAAAATTTCAGTGCTTTTGACCTCTTTACAAATTTTAGGCAACCCCGGCCCCGGCCAAATTCCAACCCCGGTCGGTCCCTATATATATATATATATATATATATATATATATATATATATATATATATATATATATATATATATATATATATATATATATATATATATATATATATATATTATATATATATATATATATATATATATATATATATATATATATATATATATATATATATATATATATATATATATATATATTATATATATATGCTAATAGATAATTCTTTAAATTAGTTTAAAACCTGAAGCTTTTTCTCAGTTCAACAGGTATATCGTTCCATATTCTAGCTGCCTGGTAGCAAAATTACTTTAACTGAAACAGAAAGAGCATTGGGCACACAATATCAAGGTTACCTCTTGTTATATCCATGTTCATGTACAAAATGAAACATGCTCATAACAAATGAACATTGCTGGAACATTTTAACCTTTAAAATTTCAACGCTACTTTCAATTTATAAATGTCAACTATCCTTAGTATTCTCAATTGTTTATAAATGTCAATAGTATGCTCATAATGAACAAAACGAGAAAAGAGATTCCTTACCACCTTATTCTGAAGAATTTGCAATCTTCACATACCGTGGTCGCTACAACACTACCACACCAAAAAACAATGCCATAAGTCAACCAGGAATTCACATTAGAAAAATAGAATGTTTTTGCTGTTTGTAATCAAAATAATTTTTCAATTTATAAGATATACCAACAAATTTAGCTAACTTATTACATAAGTAATCAACATGTGCATAATGCTTAAGTTATCACATATAACAAAACCCAAATATTTTATTGATTTTGCAACTTCTAATAACATTATCAATTGTAAAAATTGGGTTAACATAACTTTGTTTAGTTGAGAATACCATACATTTAGTTTTAGAGGGATTCAGACATAATATTAAATAGACACCAATCATAAAATTATCAATTTGTACATAAAAATTCAAAAGTATAGGGATTTCCAACAAAGTGAAAAATAGTATCGTATATACTATATAACATCTGTGAACAAATAATTTAAATATATAATATATATATATATATATATATATATATATATATATATATATATATATATATATTATATATATATATATATTATTATATTATTATTATTATTATTATTAGCCTTTTGGTTTGCAAAGAATATATCTCAAACATCTACATTCAAGGCTATGGGAGCAGAATTAAGACTTCCCCATAATGAAGAGTGCACACAAACTAAAACATCTTCAAATTACTTAAATGAGGAATATTTAAATTGTATTATAAAAACCTTCAGTATTACTGCATATCATCCAATAGGAACAGCTCGTATGGGTAGAGCAGATGACCCTGAAACTGTCGTCGATTCAAAACTTAGGTAAATGAATTTTCATTCTTCTTTTCTTTAAATTCATTAATTGAATTCTAACAGATTTCGTAAAAGAACTACTCTTCTTCCTGTAATTTATACTAGGGTCCACGGGATTGAGAACTTAAGAATCGTTGATGCTTCTGTTCTGCCTTCTCAGGTATCTGGGTTTCCAAATTCAGTGATCATAATAGTTGCTGAGAAAGCCAGCGATCTCATTAAGGCAAGTTACGAAAATTGATTTCGTTTTACCATGCTTTGAGATTACGTCTAGAAATCGTTGTAACCAAAATAGTTTGGTAATTTTAGTTTTTTTTTTATTTTATTTTAAATAAAGGTTCACATCTCACGGGCATTGCCCTTTTCGAGGAGAGGAACTTTTCTTGAATCTCCATGTGGGATCGAACCTGGGTCCTCAAGCACGTAATTCAATCTCTCTAGCGTTATGTTACAATAGATGGCATAAAAAAAATAGTAATAATCATGGAAAATTAGTAATAATAATTAATAATTTACAGGACAAAGAATGATCTGTTAAAATTAAAGAAAGCATAAAAATAACTTCTCTCGGATTTTATAATTGCTGTACTTTGAATCCTAATAAAAGTTTCCTTTTTATAGTTTTCATTTCACTCTTTAAAGCCCTAGACCTATTTTATTTGTAGGAATGGTTCAAGTTCGCTATTAAAAACTGGAGAATGAAAAACTTATACTAGGGTCTGTCTCATCATCGTTTGAATGCAAGAAATTAAAAGGTCTTGAATTCGTGAACGGTGTTATAGGATGCTATAAAATTTTTTATATAATACTATATATTGTTGGGATTTCTGTGGCGTGAAACCCTTGAAAACGCTTACGCGCAGATATTGTAACTGCTTTTGCCAAGAATAAACCTTAATTCTATTAAAGTTTAACCTACAAATTAATAAAAATAAATTAATAAAGAACTCACCATTTAAAATGTTCTGCAAATGTAAAGTAACGGGATTTATTTGATTTCCAAAGTAATTAACTTGGATGTGTGGCTCTTTTGTATAAGCGCATAAGTAAATTTTTACAAGTAAATTAGGTAACTTTGCAGCCAAGTAGAAACATAGACTCAAACCCAACAAGCAAGAACTCTCAAAACTCTGATCCAAAACCCAAGGCCTAGATTAAACAGTAAGTCACGTCAATCATACAATTCAAGTTAATAAACTAACCCAACCCAAGCAATCAAATGTCAATTTAATTCAAATAGTAAATAATAGTTATAAGGGTTGAGTAGGTCAAGTTAGGCCCTAACTTCTTTCACAAAGCTTTATAAAAACTCTTACCCCTAGGGTTAAAAGAATATATAGCTACAATTTGGCTATAGTAGTTTAAATAGTTAATACATTACTTAATGTGGGCGATTTTTTATAACAATTACATTTTTAACTTTGTTACCAACGAGGTTCAAGCCCAAGGTGCCAGTAAGTAACGGCATAGCTTTCAAGCGTGTGTAGCTAGTCATAAACATGAAGTGTTGCCATTCTAAAATAGATTCTTTTAGGGCGTATTTGATACTTTAAATTCATTTCGTCTATTAATTTAATATAAAATATTTAATTAAATCTAAAATATAAGGAATTTCTAATAATATCTTTGAGCTAATAATAATGATATAGTCATTTAAATATTATCTGCTTTTTATTTAACTAGACCTTTGACTAAAAGTGGCGAAAATATTAGAAAAAAAATTATGGTACTAGTCATTGAAGTCGAAATTCTTATTCAGCGCCCTCGTCTTTCCGGGTGCTAATCACCCTTTAATAGTTTCTACTCTGATGTATGTTTCCAATTTATATCTCCAGCAATCTTATGTCTATTTATCATAGCAGTTTAAATGTTTTTAATACATTTCATGCTGCATCTTTGGATGTTTCCTTTCCACTGCATTCCACGTTCTAGGCTAGATTTCTGTTCCAACTGACCTGAATCGTAACAGCAAAATCCAGAATTGTTTCTACTTCAGTTTTTTTTTTTTTTTTTTTTTTTTTTTTTTTTTTTTTGCAGTAACCTATATCTCATATTCCTTAAGCAGTGGAACAAAATTACCTCGAATTTGAAATACGTTTATATGCTAACTGAAAGTTGAATATGCAGCATTTAAATACTGGAGTACAGATTTTAAAATAAAATAGTACTAGGTATTTCTTTAGTTCAACCTAACTAAATACGGTATATTATTAACGCCAAAGAAACTTTTTTTTTTTAAGTACAAAGATTGCAGCTCACGGGTATTGCTATATTCTAGTAACATTGTCATTTAGAGGTATTGCAATATAAAATTACAAGACGTACTATATGAAAAGACAAGATGAAAACATGGTTATAGTCTCAGAGATTTACAAGAAACTTAAAGGTTTGGATTTAAAGTGTTTCTTTTGCCTTCGTGAGAGGTAGAATGTTTAAAGTCGATGAATTACCTTCTCGGGTAATATATTTCGGGAAGCATAAGCGAAAATATAGTATATAAGAAATAAAATATTAATAATAATTTACCCTTTCAAACAGCGAATATTTCCGGATAGGACACAGGTGTGCGGGAGGCGTGGTTTGGTCAGCAAAAGTTTCCGTGAATGGAGATTTGCCACAAGGGCACAAAGAATCCCCCTCCATCGGGGTTCAACTCAAGGTTTTTATTTTTAAATTTTATTTTTTTATTGTAGGATGCGTCCCTGTTAAGGGTGCACCAGTCGAGATAGGGGTGGGGAGTAGAGGTCAGATTTTTACTTTTTCCTCTTTGTCACTTTTTAATTATTTTTTTAATATAACTTTTTTAATACCAATAATTTTTTTTAGTAAGGTCCTATGATAAATATGATAAAACCAATAACATACCATAAGGCCCCATGCAATCAAACCCCATAGGTTCCTATGACAATACCAAGGGGACTTTGCTATTATCCTTAGGTTATCTAAGGCAAACCTTTCATCCCCTATGGAAAAACCTATGTATCACATGTAAAATAGATAAATTATAGCCTATATTTTTCCTACTAACGCAACCCTCATGTATACAATATATGACCTAAACGTCAACGAAATATCGTAAATGAATTCGAATTAAAATATATTTACTAACCTGCTATTTGTTGGAAATGACTTTGCGCCATTTGTTGAGGCTGAAACGAACTACTATACATAAGGGTTATCTTTCACCACTTTAACCGATGGTCTACGTGGTATCCTACAAGTTTGCAAACGTATTTTTATTATTATTACTTTTGTTTATACTATATATATATATATATATATTATATATATATATATATATATATATATATTATATATATATATATATATATATATATTATATATATATATATATTATATATATATATATATATATATATATATATATATATTAATATTATATATATAATATCTACAACCTACAACCTCTCCCAGGAAGGGTTTTCACCCTGTCAGTGGAAACGGCATCTTTCCCCATTCGCTTGTAGAAGTTCTCCCAGAGCCCTCTAAAAAGATCATGTTTTTCGGCTCGTTCGTCTCCATGCCGGTCCATGAGTCTTATCCAGACTCTAAGGTAGGGTTTTTACCCTTTCAGTAGGACCAGCATCGATTTCAATCTAACCTCTAAACACTCTCTCCCGGGTCTTCAAAAGATTGTTCTTCTCCGAGCTATGGTTTCTAATGCTGGTTCTGGAGTAGTTACAAGCCGTTGACAGAGTAATCACAAGGCCGGATGGCTAGTCCTGTCGTCCTTGCATTTAGTTCTCTTCACACACACACACACACACACATATATATACTATATATATATATAATATATATATATATATATATATTATATATATATATATATATATATATATATATATATATAATATATATATATATATATATATATATATATATATATATATATTGCAAATATGGTAGGGGATTTGAGGGCGTAGTTTTGAACCCACTTGCGAATCCTAGGTATGCAATACCACGAACTAATTAGACAATGAACTTCTCTAGAAAAGTTCCTCTCCTCGAATTGGGCAATCTCGTGAGACGTGATATATATATATATATATATATATATATATATATATATATATATATATATATATATATATATATATATATATATATATATATATATATATATATATATATATATATATATATATATATATATGACATAGAAATTTTAATAGGTGTTACCTTTGTGCATCATAAATCAAAGTTTATTATAGCTATAGGACCAAAGGATATCTTTTTATAAGACTCATGACAAAATCAATACGATTTTCAACTATATGCCGAAAAAACTTAGTATGACGTACATAGTTTCCATTGGTGAACGTAGGGTTTCATTAAACCTACAACGAAACCTATGGACATTTTTATTTGGGTAATTTAAAAAAAAAGTGGGGCTCAAGTGGTTGAACGTGTACAAGGGGTCGGCGTCCCCTTGTGGCCTCGCCCCACCCGGGAGTAAACCTCTGGGGAGAGCTAAATGATCGACGATATAGATGTTACTATTAATATATAACTATGAAAAAGGAAAAGATTAGCCTTAGACTTACCCCGACAATATTTCTTAAGACATAATCTAGTCAGCTCGTTAATATCACGCTGAAATCCTAGAAAAGCAATAAATGCAGTCCTGTGACTGCTCTCCTAAGAATTAATCCTAATCATTAAAGATATAGCCTAAAAATTAAATATATTTAATAAAAAATATAATGAAATAAACTCGCCAAATAAAAGGTTTTGTAATTGGTAAACAGTAAACTATAAAGAGAACTTGCGAATTTACTATTTCCAAGATTAATTATACTTGGATAGAAGCTTTTAGTCAAAGCTATAACTTAAAAAGTTTTTTTTTAAACTGAAATTTAGCCAAAGTAGGATATAGCACTTTTCAAGTGAAAAAAAATAAGGACCTGTAAAACTGGTAAAAGTTAAAAACCTACGTTACATTTTGGAATAGGGAAATAATGCAAGTGCGTCCTCGAAGATCAAAACTATGTTCAATCAAATATTAAGTGTTGCCATTCTAAGTTTTTTTTAGTTTTGGCGGATATTTTTAAAATTTAGTTAAAAGTACAAAACTTACAAATATAAATCAAATAATAATTAAATGGATTAATTACTAATAATATTTTAGCATGATTCTGCCCGCCCATTGGCAGGACTGGACACAGGCTTTTCTTTACCCACGTAGGCCTTTACCCTGTAATAACTTTGTATACTCTATATGGGACATAAATGATGTGTTATACAAGGAGCCTAACAGAGCGCAACCTTAATAAGGGAACGGCTTTCCTTCCTATTGTTGAGAAAAACGAATACATTTAAGGAAATTTAGAATAATATCGATCATCATTTTTAAACATTCATATAATTTGTAGATGTAGCTTCAAATAACTTGCTAATAAAACTAAATAAAAAAAATTTGTATCAAAACTAAAAAATATAATTAAATCTAAGTATACAAAATACAACCTCAAAAGTAAGAAAAAATAATCATCATTTTAAATAAGAATAAAAACTGATCCTACGTTAACCATCCGTTCCTTTTGTACTCTTTCATTAGCCATTTTTAAAATGAAAATATATAGAAATAAATAAAAAAAAGTTCTTCAATGATCTCTTACTTTAACACCGGAAACAAAATCATTCACCCAGATAAAACATTCAGT
>SEYY01000710.1:200796-246178 GCA_009176605.1 Armadillidium nasatum
TTATTATTTTTTATTAGTTATTATGTATTCTTTATGATCATTTAGGAACATACATTGATTTATTTATATTTATGTTTAAATTTATGTTTATTTAAGATTATGTAAGAATTGGAATTAATAATTCCTCTCTATTTTAGGCTTCCTATTCCTGGTCAAAATACCAAAAGAAATAGAGTATTTAGAACAATTTGTACCTCTCTAAAAATAGAGTCCATTGTATCCCTCCCTATTGATCCCAGTAACATACTAACAAGTAGATTAGTAGATAGAAAAGTACCATAAATAAATTTAAAATTGCAAAAAGGAAACATTCAGGTTAGGTTGTTATTTTCTTATTTTCCTATTAAAAATATTCTAGAAATAAATGTTTTTTTAAAAAAGTATTTGCGTATATCATTTCACCATACAGCCCGGTCCCAAAAAATAGGACTGACCTTAGGGAAGGTCTATTTAGCTTCAACTACCGGCGAACTTCTTCGAACGTTATAATAGCTGAATAAATAAATTGAATTGAATTATACAGACCTTGCATAATAGAAGTGTCAATAAACTTAATTAGAATTAAAAACCAAAATCATAAAACGTGAAAAAAAAATATAAATAATATAAAGAAAGAAGAAAATATCTATACTAATCTACTTGTTAGTAGTATGTTACTGGGATCAATAGGGAGGGATACAATGGACTCTATTTTTAGAGAGGTAAAAATTGTTCTAAATACTCTATTTCTTTTGGTATTTTGACCAGGAATTGGAAGCCTAAAATAGAGGAATTATTAATTCCAATTCTTACATAATCTTAAATAAACATAAATTTAAACATAAATATAAATAAATTAATATATGATCATAAAGAATATATAATAACTAATAAATAATAATAAATTACTCAATGAAACATAATCATGAATGAATTAATATATCATCTGTTCCTAAATAATCAAAAAGTAATAATAATAAATCATAAATAATAAGTAATGAATTTAATCAATTAACCATAAACAAAAAAGAAAGTTCTATGGTTTATCATAATACTATTAATTAATTTTAGCAACTCTTAATTCCCTTTAATTAATATTTAAGTAATACTATTAATAAAATAATAATAATAATAAACTTTTTGATTTATTTACCTTAATTGGCTTCATTTTTAGTAATAATTTAACAACTTTTTCTATGTGAGCCTGAATACAATTCAATATACATACCTGTATTATATTTATTTCAAATAGAAAAAAAAGTAAATAAGACAATTACATAAATATAAATTAAAGCAATATAATGGTGTCAGTGAAATTTGGACACAAGTATTAAAGATAAGAATTATTAATGATAATTCTGGCTCATAGCTCCCCTTATATGTTTCCCCACTAAAATTATAGTTTCCCCCAAAATTAAATCCAAATTTCGCAACACCAATGCATTGCCCTTTACAACAGAACTCTTTCTTTTTCGTCTTGTTTTACTATAAACACTAATTTCAACAACAAAAAATCTTGAAAAAATTAAAACATTTTACTTTATAATTCTTCTTGTAAATTTCTCTTCTTAGTTAATGATATCTCCTGTGTAGGGTCTCTTCCTTGCTGTCCGCTAGGCTTCCCCTTACATAGAGATTTCATTTGGCGCCCGAACAGGGACTGGGTTGTGTGAATATAATTGCCTTAGATATTTAATATTCGATTAATAATTCGTGTAAAGTTTCATGTGAATTGTCATTAATCATTGATAGAAATTGTATGCATATTTAAAAATTTAACACCATGGACATGCCTCTTTCATTATCATTGAAGGACTACCTTAATTCAGTAAGTCTTGACACCACCACCACCACTACCACAAACTCAGACGATACTGTAGTGGTTGTGGAGGCAGTAAATAAAATTATCGGAGATTTAACCCAAAAGTATAATACTATTTCGGAAAAATTAGAAAGGAAGGTAGAACATGGGAAATCAGAGATGGGTGCACAAGGGTCTGTAATGGGGTTAGATTTTGTTCCTCCCGTCCCAACGTATAATACACTTCCTAGGACTACAGGACTAAACCCTTGCATGACATTGCCCTTTGAAACCCAATTACCTATGACTTTGTCCACAGATACACTATTGGTTAATACAGTAGTTAGTAGGGGTAATATTCCGGCAGTACTTGGCATGACATATTTTCCTGAAGTTTCTCATAGTATTAGCAGTAGCATTACATCTTTTCCTGAAGTTCCCCATAGCATTAGTTGTAGTGGTAGCATTAATAATGTACCTTTGCATGTTAATAACAGGGTAGAGGAACATAAAACAAACATGGGAGAAAATAGTAGTAGGATAGTGCATGAATCAGAGATGGGAATCATGAAACAACAGTTATCCTTATTAATAAATGCAGTAAGTATGTTAGCTGAATTAGTAAAGAATACACAAAGGCCTAAAGCGGTACCACCTGGTAAGTATTCATATGAGGCCGGTCAGGATTTGAGTAAGTTCTTTGTTCAGTTCGAAAATTTTTGTCAGTACCATTATTCAGGGTCACAGAAACATTGGAGCCAACTTTTGGAACGTTATTTGGAAGGATCTTTCCTGAAATTGTATTTAGTTATAAACAAAACAGCTGATTCCTATTCAGAAATAAAGAGCATCATGTTAAGATGGTTCCAACAAGAAGAACGCCATAAGAATAATAGAAGACTCCAAGAGTTTATGAATGCAAATAGACTCCCAGGGGAAAGCATAAATATGTTGGCTCTAAGACTAGAACAGCTTGCGAGTAAGGCATTCCCTGGAGTGGATGTTAGAAACCATGATGCATTGCGCACAGCCTTTCTCTTAAGCCTCCCAACTTATATTGAGAAGAAAGTAAGGGAGTATACTGTTCAAAATGAGGTGTTAACTAACCAAAAGGTCCCTTGGGAACAACTCGTGTTACTTGCAGATCAATATGAGTATGACTATAATATTCAACAACATAGATCAACTATTGAACCACCTGTGAACATGGATAGTAGTGTGGAAGTAATTAACATTGACACTGTGGTGGTCAAACAACCATCATGGTCAGATATCCTTCGGAAAAAATCATTAGTTCAACCAATGCAAACAGACATTGTGGACTTAAAAGGCGGAGTAATTCCGAAAACTAATGGAAATCCTTCAGACATACAAGTACTTTCTTGTACTTATTGTGGGATTAAAGGTCATAAAATGGATGAGTGTTACAAATTCTTGGGAGTGTGTTCCTATTGCAAGAAAAAGGGACACATACGATCTGAGTGTAGAGCTACCCAATCACCACAAAGACCATTGCCGAAATCTAGGAATAGTTGTCCATTTTGCAAGGGTCCACATTTTGGGATTGATTGTGATAATAGAAAATTGTATAACAACAATAATAATAATACCCAAAGTTTGGGAAAGACAAACCCTATAGATCCCCATGGAATACAAGAAACGACAAGGAAATTGAATGATCCCACACCCCTGAAATAATCTCTTCGGTTTTTGTTAATAAAGGGGCACGTTCAAAAACACGGTTCATTGATGAATGTGGATTTTGTGGATCCGCTCATTATGAGGGACATTGTTTAGAAGAAGAACCGTTAAACTGATAACCTCCACAGATAAGAGCCAACCTGTGGGGACGACCATTAAGACAACAGATAAGGCTCAACCTGGTAATACATCCAAAACAGGAGTTTCGGATGATAGTGGTCCTGCTGTGATTGATATAAATTTATGCCGAGCAGATATAGAGCCCTTAGTAATTAATATAGCTCTTGGTTCAAAAATCTCAGAATATTATGACTGTATGATTGATACTGGAGCTGGAGTAAGTCTTGTTAGTTCAGCTGTTCTCCTTAATAGACCAGATCTCAGGTTGCTCCCGTCAACCGATGTCTCCGCAATAAGTGGATTTGGTAACAGAAATAAAATCAGAATTGAACAATTCATAGAATGCCCTATTGTTTTCGAATGCGGTATTAAAACAAAAATAGTTAAACTATATATAGTTCCCCAAGAATTCATGGACCATCATATTGTTCTTGGAGCAATTTCTTTGAAAGAAAATAACCTTTTGCCAGATATGACCAGTAGAGAACTAATTCATAGAGAACAGAGTACTTTAACTATTTTAGCCAAGGACATTAGCAGAAATATACCTTTTTATAACTGTATTACCACGGATTCTGTTTTAGTGCCCCCTAACCAATGTAAACTTATTTCCATTGTTATCCCACATTCCAGAGATAAGACTATGGATCACCCTATAATTGAATTTAACGGAGTGGATCACCCAGTTTTGGAATTTATTCCAGGGATTTTAGATATTAGAGAGAAAACTCAAATGATAGCAGTATTAAATTTATCCGAGAAAGACCAATACTTCCGCAAACACACTTTGATTGGAAAGGTCACTCCGTTTAATGACAATTTTGTAGTTCCCATCAATAGTAATCAGATTTCATTAACCAGTGAAGATCTAGGAAATTATTGGACTTCTGAATGACTTATTGAAGAATTTGAAATCAAAAATTTACCATTAACAGAAGATCAGCAAAGTACATTGATCAACATTTTGTTGAAACACTCGAATGCACTGAGTCGTGGTGATAATGATGTGGGGATAGCTACCAATATCACCCATCATATTGACTTAGAAACCAATAAACCTATTAGAATACCAGTTCGAAGATTCCAAGGGCCTTTGGCTCAGGAGATTGAAGGGGAGTGCAAAGAATTACTAGAAAGTAATATTATTAGACCAAGTCAGTCTCCTTATTCGGCTCCGGTAGTACCGGTCCGCAAACCTGATGGAAAACTCCGACTGTGTATAGACTACCGTAAATTGAACGAAGCTACTAAAACAGACTCTTTTCCTCTCCCTAATTTAATAGATATGATATATAATATGTACGGACAAACTTTCTTTTCTACAATAGATCTGGTAAAGGGGTACTACCAGGTAGCCATGGATCCAGAAAGCATAGAAAAGACAGCATTTTCTACCCCTTTTGCTCAATATGAGTACTTAAAGATGCCCTTTGGGGTAAAGAATGGCCCCGCCACTTTCCAAAGGGGAATGATGCTAGCATTAGCAGGGTTACCGTGGACAAATGTAATGGTATATTTGGACGACATCATTGTCTTGGGGAAAACCATTGAAGAACATTTGAATACTTTACAACAGGTTCTAGCAGCCCTGGAAGCCAATGGCTATATAACTAAAGCCCAGCAAAACAAAACTTTGCCGGAAGGAAGTAGAATTTCTGGGGCACCACATATCAAAACAAGGTATCATGCCTTTGGAGAAAAACTTGAGTGGAGCTTTAAACTTCCCAATACCATCCACAGTTAAACAATTACGCCAATTTCTAGGAATGGTGAATTTTTACAGGCGTCACATTCCTAACTGTTCAATTCTCGCTAAACCCTTGTCATCTCAAACTGGAGGTAAAAAAGTTATATGGAACCAAGAATGTCAGTCTGCTTTTGAACAACTGAAAGCAGCTTTAGTCAGTCCAGAGTTGTTGGGATTCCCTGATTACAGCCCCGAGGCTTCACCCCTTGAGTTGCACGTTGATGCTTCCGACCTTGGAGCTGGTGCATGTCTGTCACAACTACAAGATGGAGTTCAGAGACCTATTGCCTACATATCAACCACCTTTAGCGGTGCACAAAAGAATTATAGCACTATAGACAAGGAATTGGCAGCCTTGCGATGGGCGGTGAAGTCATTAAAGGCATTCCTCCGAGGAGTAAGGTTCATTATTTACACTGATCATATGCCTCTTATTTATTTACAAAACATGAGCTTAATTGATGGCCGATTAGCACGCACTATGGAAGAACTCTATGAATTTGACTTTGAAATCCACCATATTGTGGGAAAAATAATATCGTTGCTGATGCACTATCACGATCTCCATGCTCTTCTGTACCAGAATCGGATAAAAAGTGCACTAATCTTAGTGGATACATTCCAGAGGGTTTCCAATTGGTGGAAGTTTCTGGCGGTGGAGACGCCATGTTCAAATGTTTTTCTTTGTATTTATATGATTGTGACACATATCATCATGAATTACGTATACAAACAGTTGGCGAATTGCTTAAAAATATTAATAAATATAAATTGGCTAACAGACATATTAGAAAACAACTTAGATTGATGAAATTAGATGGACAAGTTCCAATACCGGAAATAATTGAGGCTTTTCAGTCAATTATACAAAACCAAAGTGGTTAGTTATTATAATGATAAAAATCCACTAATTTACGGAAGTAAGTTTACTGATAAAGTTTGTACTATGAAGTGTTTAGCAGGTATCCATTATAATTTCCTCAAACCCAGTGAAATAGTAAATAACTTATAATGCTTGCTTCAAACTTATCATCTTTAGCTTCGTCCCCTTTGCTAGCCTTAATTGATAAATAAAGTTAGGGCCTTGGATTGAATTAGGCTTTGGCTTAATGGCACAAAGGGAACTATGAGTCAGACTTATTCATTATAAAATAATTTCTTATCCAAATTTCATTAACCTTATTCTATTGTTTTAATTTATATTTATGTCTGTATCTTACTAAATTTTTTTCTTTTTTTAATATAAATGAAATAAACAGGTCATATAAATGAAATAAACAGGTAAATCCTGATCTCATACTCGAACAGTGGCCCATTATAGTAAAGAAAGAAGCCTTGTAAGGTATATATGAAAGGAATTTTTTATTATTATTTTTTCCTTATTAAGAGTATTTATTATTTTTGTTTATGTTTATGGTTAGGGATTTTTAGGTATTATTATTTATGAGACAGAATTATTATTATTTATTAGGCCTTATTTATTATTTTATTGTTTAGTTGTTTTGGAACACATGATATATTAATTTATTACTTATAAATAGTTAAGAAATAAGATTAATGATATTATTTTTTTTTAGGGATTCTTATGCTTAGTCAAGACCCATACAAATAAATTGAAAAATTGGAACACTTTGTAATACTCTATAATTAGAGCTTATTGTATCCCTCCCTATTTACCCTATTAACCTACTAACTAATAGATAGTAGAATTACCATAAATTGAAAATTTCATAAAAGGAAAAATTTAAGTTTAGTTTTTCTTTTCTACAATCATTTTCTAGGATTGAGTATATTTTATAAATAGATTTGAAAAGTTTCAGAAAGGAAACATTTAAGTTGTTAGTTTATTTTCTACTATGAATTTCTTAAAAATAAATGTAATTTTATAAAAGTGTTAACATCATTTCACCACACAGCCCGGTCCCATAAAATAGGACTGGCCTTAGGGAAGGTCTATTCCGCTTCAACTACCGGCGAACTTCTTCGTACGTTGTAAAAACTGAATAAAGGAGTTGAATTGAATTATATAGACCTTGCGTAATAGAATTGTAATTAAAAATAAATTAATAAGTAATATAAAGAAAATAAAGAAGAAAATTCCCCTCAAAAACGAGGGTGCCAAATAGATTCTTCTTGATCTGATCTGATCTCATCTGCCTTACATATTTCCCTCTTTTTTTCTCTCTCTCTCTCTGTTCTCTATCCTTTTATATCTTTCTTTCCTTCATAATTCTTCCTTGTAAATTTCATATCTTAGTTAATGATCTTTTCTGTGTGGGGTCTCTCCTTTGCTATCCGCTAGGCTCCCCCTTACATAGAGATTTTCATTATAATTATATTATTGGACGGAAATTCCGGAAGTTGTTCACGACTGGGTTCTTGCCTTTGAGGAATCGAAACTGATCGAGTATTACTTTCGGATGGTGGCACTTGTACTCGTTCTATATGTGCTGGTTGAGGTCTGGAGTTTCTGTTGGTTTCCCTCAGACTTTCTTGAAACACTCGACGGTATGCGAGGACGAAACTTCTCATGAAGTCCATCAGGCATAATATTAAGATTAAGTGCCAATGACTGGGATTGCATAAACCGAACATGTGGTGGGATCCAACCTTGCTCCCTTCTTCCTCTACGATTCCGACCAGATAAATGGAAATGTCTGTTTATAGCATAATTCGCCTTAAGTACTTGTTTATTAGTCCAGTGATAGTCATCAGTCTTGAGCTCTAAAACGGGTATAAGCCCTCACTGCAAAATCTCTCATACGGTGAGGGTTTAAATCTAGATCGTCCTGTAGGAAATGTTGATGCGATTCACCCAGAGTTTGTACTAATCTTTTCTGATTGAATCGATACATGTCTTTTATGGCGGGTAACACAAGGAATATGGCACAATGTCTATTTTTCGACTTCACATGGGTCGTTATTTCCTCCATGATCTGTGGGACCTCAGTTAGTGAGAAGTCCTCATTTGGGGCGAACACGGTAACTCGTCATCCAGCCTCCTCTATATTAACCCGCCTCCAAGCTAAAGGTGTTAAAGCCCACAATAAAACAATTTTGGTCTCTGGGGTCATGTGTTCTTGGACTACCCGGATACAACTCCTTAAGGGTCGTCCTGGGTAACTATCTATAGTTATTTCTTCTCCTAATTCGTCACGGATATAATTCCTGATTTGATCAAACCTGGCTACTTCTGAGGCTCCGACGATCAGTATCATTGTTGGAACAATTTGTTTTTAACCTGGTTAGTATAAGGAAAGGGGATATGGTTCAAGGATTAGTACAATAAAATAAATAAATAGATAAATAAATAAACATATAAATATAATAAATATAAATATAAATAAATAAATATATAAATAATTCATAATCTAACAAAAACAACTTATTTTTGTTTTATTATTTTCCTTTTTTCAATTGAAATTCTAACGCGGTCTTTAATACATTAGGATAAGTTGGTACATCTGTTGGTAATAGTAGTGGAATAAAAATTTCCTAATTAAGAATCCTTTGTCTTAGGAAGGCTCCATATTCAGTGAGTTTCCTAACTGTTGCAATTTGTAGTTTGATATTGCTATTATACCACGAAGAGCATTAATCCGGTCGTGTCTAGTATGGTTTCTAGACACTACTTGAGACCAAATTGTCAACTCCCTCTATGACACGTTGCACAATGGGGGATAAATCCGAAGTCCCTTCTTGTAAGAAGGACTGACGAAGTCCTTGAATAGGTTCATTAACTGTAACGTTTTGAGAGATTGTGTGAGGAGGTCTTGTTCCAAGCAGAATGGGAATATTCACGGGGAGTGCTGCTATTTGTCTATTAACAGACTGGGCAGTACGTTCGTTTTCACTTTCATGATTTGATTCAACAGCAGAGGAAGAGACCCAAGGGACTGGTTGAACCAATAAACCTATTAGAATACCAGTTCGAAGATTCCAAGGGGCCTTTGGCTCAGGAGATTGAAGGGGAGTGTAAGGAATTGCTAGAAAGTAATATTATCAGACCAAGTCAGTCTCCTTATTCGGCTCCGGTAGTACCGGTCCGCAAACCTGATGGAAAGCTCCGACTGTGTATAGACTACCGTAAATTGAACGAAGCTACTAAAACAGACTCTTTTCCTCTCCCTAATTTAATAGATATGATATATAATATGTACGGACAAACTTTCTTTTCTACAATAGATCTGGTAAAGGGGTACTACCAGGTAGCCATGGATCCAGAAAGCATAGAAAAGACAGCATTTTCTACCCCTTTTGCTCAATATGAGTACTTAAAGATGCCCTTTGGGGTAAAGAATGGCCCCGCCACTTTCCAAAGGGGAATGATGCTAGCATTAGCAGGGTTACCGTGGACAAATGTAATGGTATATTTGGACGACATCATTGTCTTGGGGAAAACCATTGAAGAACATTTGAATACTTTACAACAAGTTCTAGCAGCCCTGGAAGCAAATGGCTATAAACTAAAGCCCAGCAAAACAAAACTTTGCCGGAAGGAAGTAGAATTTCTGGGGCACCACATATCCAAACAAGGTATCATGCCTTTGGAGAAAAACTTGAGTGGAGCTTTAAACTTCCCAATACCATCCACAGTTAAACAATTACGCCAATTTCTAGGAATGGTGAATTTTTACCGGCGTCACATTCCTAACTGTTCAATTCTCGCTAAACCCTTGTCATCTCAAACCGGAGGTAAAAAAGTCATATGGAACCAAGAATGTCAGTCTGCTTTTGAACAACTGAAAGCAGCTTTAGTCAGTCCAGAGTTGTTGGGATTCCCTGATTACAGCCCCGAGGCTTCACCTCTTGAGTTGCACGTTGATGCTTCCGACCTTGGAGCTGGTGCATGTCTGTCACAACTACAAGAAGGAGTTCGGAGACCTATAGCCTACATATCAACCACCTTTAGTGGTGCACAAAAGAATTATAGCACTATAGACAAGGAATTGGCAGCCTTGCGATGGGCGGTGAAGTCGTTAAAGGCATTCCTCCGAGGAGTAAGGTTCATTATTTACACTGATCATATGCCTCTTATTTATTTACAAAACATGAGTTTAATTGATGGCCGATTAGCACGCACTATGGAAGAAGCTCTATGAATTTGACTTTGAAATCCAGCCATATTGTGGGAAAAAATAATATCGTTGCTGATGCACTATCACGATCTCCATGCTTTTCTGTACCAGAATCGGATAAAAAGTTGCACTAATCTTAGTGGATACATTCCAGAGGGATTCCAATTGGTGGAGGTTTCTGGCGGTGGAGACGCCATGTTCAAATGTTTTTCTTTGTATTTATATGATTGTGACACATATCATCATGAATTACGTATACAAACAGTTGACGAATTACTTAAAAATATTAATAAATATAAATTGGCTAACAGACATATTAGAAAACAACTTAGATTGATGAAATTAGATGGACAAGTTCCAATACCGGAAATAATTGAGGCTTTCAGTCAATTATACAAAACCAAAGTGGTTATTTATTATAATGATAAAAATCCACTAATTTACGGAAGTAAGTTTACTGATAAAATTTGTACTATGAAGTGTTTAGCGGGTATCCATTATAATTTTCTCAAACCCATTGAAATAGTGAATAACAGAATTAAACCTGATGTTATTATACAAATAAATGCTATTCAACCCTTAATTGATGATACTTCTCCTCCCTTAGACTCAAACATAAACGTTACTGAAATATTAACTGATCAAAAAACAGACAAAGTAATCATCTCATTAGTCAAATCATTAAAAGACAAGACTTTAAAGATAAACTGGCCTAAACACATATCACTGTTTAGACCTCATGTAAATAATTTAGTAATTGAAAATGAATTATTATATTATAAAAATAAGTCCAAAAAATTCCTTTTTGTGGTTTCATTAAATTTATTGATTACACTAGTTGTAAATTTGCATTTTAATTGTGCCCATATTGGACGCAACAAAATGATAGATCTGGTATATCGCCATTTTTGGCATCCTCGAACTAATCAGATCATATCGGATGTGGTTAAATGTTGCCCTTTATGTCAAAAATTGAAGACTTATTCAACAAACATTACGCCCCCTATGATTAAAATAATAGCCAGTCATCCCTTTGATCTTGTCGCGATGGATCTAATACAGTTTCCTCTTACCAACTCTGGATATAAATATTGTATTGTTTTTATTAGACCACTTTTCCAAGTGGGCAGCAGTGATACCTATTAAAGACAAAAAGGGGAATACCGTAGCTTCCATGTTGAAACACAGGATAATGACATTTTTACCAAGAGTACCACTTCGAGTATTAACTGATAATGGAGCTGAATTTATTTCTTCTGAATTCCAAACTGTTTTACAAGAATTCAATATTCAAACATGTTAAAACCTCACCACTACATCCTTCAAGTAATGGCATTTGTGAGAGATTTAACCGTAGTCTCATTCAATTGTTAAAATGTCTCGCCTTAGAGAATCCAACTAATTGGGATTCAGAAATACCATCCTTCGATGTTAATTTATAACAACACTTATCATAGTGCATTAGGCACTTCACCTTCAGATTTCCTATTAAAAAGACCACATGATTTATCAGTGAATGCTTTCCCTAAATATTGGGATTCAGGCAGTTTAAATTTTAAACCTTACAAGATCGGTGATAAAGTTGCTAAGAAGGTGATTTTCAAAGGACATAGTACCAGAAATAAATTTCAGAATAAATGGGAAGGCCCGTACATGATAGTACAAGCCAATGAAAATGAGTTAACATACAAAATTGAGAGGACACACTCAGGTAAGAAAGAACAGGAAAAAGTACATTATAGCCACTTGAGGAAATGGGTAAGTGTACCTTCATACTTATTACGGAACCAAACTTTTAGACATTATTTCTTTGAAGATGCTGAAACAGGATAAGGAGGTAGAAAATAGTATTATTGAAGAAGTTAGTAGTATTTCTGGAGATCAAGATTTAAATAGTGGGGAAAGAAGTAGTTATAGTAGTACTGATATGTTGGATGGAGTAGAGATAGAGGAAAACGAGGAAGAGGATGACTTTTTGGGATTCTCTGGTGGTAATCCTTTACCTGTGGAAGTTTATAATAGGTTACCTAACTTATTGGAACAACTTGTAGAACTTAACCAGTTGCCAGTAGAAGTAGATAAGGGTGGTAGTAACATTGATGATAATGATATTTCAAATATTAGTGGTGGGGAATTTTCATTTTTGGGTTTTGCTGCTTCTACTACTACTCCTACTAGGTCTACTAATATACTAATGCATGATTCCATTATTTACACTCAGTCACCTCAAGGACAACACATATTAAACGCCAGACACTATGGTGGTGTCAGGACTTCCTCCCGCTCTAGTATAGAAGATACGTGTAGTTCCCGTAGTACTGAAAAAAATCAAGGTAGTTTAGATTTTCCTAATAGTTTTGATCTTGACTCAAATTTTAGTTTAAAATTCCACCCTGTTTCATATGCAGGAATGTCATTTATAGATAATTTGTTAGGAGAGTCTGCTAATTCTAATAATAATAGTCATACAAAGAATAGATCAAACGTAACTAATGATTCAGAGAACACAAATTCTTTTTCTGGATTTTCCAAATCTTTTTCACCTAATCCGAGATTGTTAGAAATGAATAAACTCAATTATAGTATTACTGAAGTTGAATTAAAAAATTATTCAGATTTATCCAGCGATGATTCTATCATGGGTGAATTCATAGAAGATGATATTTATTTTTATGATAATGAAATTGACAATTCTTATAATAATGGTACTGAGGAAAATCGCGAGATAAATAGACCTTTTACGAGATCCCGCGGAGATGTACCAACTTATCCTAATGTATTAAAGATCGCGTTAGAATATCAATTGAAAAATGGAAAATCATAGAACAAAAATAAGTTGTTTTTGTTAGATTATGAATTATTTATATATTTATTTATTTATATTTACTATATTTATATGTTTATTTATTTATCTATTTATTTATTTTATTGTACTAATCCTTGAACCATATCCCCTTTCCTTATACTAACCAGGTAAAAACAAATTGTTCCAACAATGATACTGATCGTCGGAGCCTCAGAAGTAGCCAGGTTTGATCAAATCAGGGAATTATATCCGTGACGAATTAGGAGAAGAAATAACTACAGATAGTTACCCAGGACGACCCTTAAGGAGTTGTATCCGGGTAGTCCAAGAACACATGACCCCAGAGACCAAAATTGTTTTATTGTGGGCTTTAACACCTTTAGCTTGGAGGCGGGTTAATATAGAGGAGGCTGGACGACGAGTTACCGTGTTCGCCCCAAATGGGGACTTCTCACTAACTGAGGTCCCACAGATCATGGAGGAAATAACGACCCATGTGAAGTCGAAAAATAGACATTGTGCCATATTCCTTGTGTTACCCGCCATAAAAGACATGTATCGATTCAATCAGAAAAGATTAGTACAAACTCTGGGTGAATCGCATCGACATTTCCTACAGGACGATCTAGATTTAAACCCTCACCGTATGAGAGATTTTGCAGTGAGGGCTTATACCCGTTTTATAGAGCTCGAGACTGATGACTATCACTGGACTAATAAACAAGTACTTAAGGCGAATTATGCTATAAACAGACATTTCCATTTATCTGGTCGGGATCGTAGAGGAAGAAGGGAGAGAGGTTGGATCCCACCACGTTCGGTTTATGCAATCCCAGTCATTGGCACTTAATCTTAATATTATGCCTGATGGACTCCATGGCAATGCCGACTTCATGAGAAGTTTCGTCCTCGCATACCGTCGAGTGTTTCAAGAAAGTCTGAGGGAAACCAACAGAAACTCCAGACCTCAACCAGCACATATAGAACGAGTACAAGTGCCACCATCCGAAAGTAATACTCGATCAGTTTCAATTCCTCAAAGGCAAGAACCCAGTCGTGAACAATTTCTGGAATTTCCGTCCAATAATATAATTATTCAACCAGTCCCTTGGGTCTCCTCCTCTGTTGTTGAATCAAACCATGAAAGTGAAAACGAACGTACTGCCCAGTCTGTTAATAGACAAATAGCAGCACTCCCCTGTGAATATTCCCATTCTGCTCGGAACAAGACCTCCTCACACAATCTCTCAAAACGTTACAGTTAATGAACCTATTCAAGGACTTCGTCAGTCCTTCTTACAAGAAGGGACTTCGGATTTATCCCCCATTGTGCAACGTGCCATAGAGGAGGGAGTCGACAATTTGGTTTCAAGTACTGTGTCTAGAAACCATACTAGACGCGACCGGATTAATGCTCTTCGTGGTATAATAGCAAGTATCCAACCTACAAATTGCAACAATTAGGAAACTCACCGAATATGGAGCCTTCCTAAGACAAAGGATTCTTAATTAGAAAATTTTTATTCCACTACTATTAGTGGAAAAATACACGACAGAAAAAAGGAAGTTTTTGTTAAAGAAGAAGATTTTTGAGTTAAAAACTGTAAAAAGCAATGCAATGGGGTTGCGAAATTTGGATTTAATTTAGGGGGAAACTATACATTTAGTGGGGAAACATATAAAGGGAACTATGAGTCAGACTTATTCATTATAAAATAATTTCTTATCCAAATTTCATTAACCTTATTCTATTGTTTTAATTTATATTTATGTCTGTATCTTACTAAATTTTTTTTCTTTTTTTAATATAAATGAAATAAACAGGTCATATAAATGAAATAAACAGGTAAATCCTGATCTCATACTCGAACAGTGGTCCATTATAGTAAAGAAAGAAGCCTTGTAAGGTATATATGAAAGGAATTTTTTATTATTATTTTCCTTATTAAGAGTATTTATTATTTTTGTTTATGTTTATGGTTAGGGATTTTTAGGTATTATTATTTATGAGACAGAATTATTATTATTTATTAGGCCTTATTTATTATTTTATTGTTTAGTTGTTTAGGAACACATGATATATTAATTTATTACTTATAAATAGTTAAGAAGAAATAAGATTAATGATAGTATTTTTTTTTAGGGCTTCTTATGCTTAGTCAAGACCCATACAAATAAATTGAAAAATTGGAACATTTTGTAATACTCTATAATTAGAGCTTATTGTATCCCTCCCTATTTACCCTATTAACCTACTAACTAATAGATAGTAGAATTACCATAAATTGAAAATTTCATAAAAGGAAAAATTTAAGTTTAGTTTTTCTTTTCTACAATCATATTCTAGGATTGAGTATATTTTATAAATAGATTTGAAAAGTTTCAGAAAGGAAACATTTAAGTTGTTAGTTTATTTTCTACTATGAATTTCTTAAAAATAAATGTAATTTTATAAAAGTGTTAACATCATTTCACCACACAGCCCGGTCCCATAAAATAGGACTGGCCTTAGGGAAGGTCTATTCCGCTTCAACTACCGGCGAACTTCTTCGTACGTTGAAAAAACTGAATAAGGGAGTTGAATTGAATTATATAGACCTTGCATAATAGAATTGTAATTAAAATAAATTAATAATAATAAAAAATAAAGAAGAAAATTCCCCTCAAAAACGAGGATGCCAAATAGATTCTTCTTGATCTGATCCGATCTCATCTGCCTTACATATTTCCCTCTTTTTTTCTCTCTCTCTCTGTTCTCTATCCTTTTATATCTTTCTTTCCTTCATAATTCTTCCTTGTAAATTTCATATCTTAGTTAATGATCTTTTCTGTGTGGGGTCTCTCCTTTGCTATCCGCTAGGCTCCCCCTTACAACGTTATGACTCGTTTGATCTTCGATCCACAGCACTAACACTTTCTCCATTTCAGCAATAACATTGTCCCATTTTCTTATTATTTTAGTCTTCACTGGAGTAACACTTTTAATTTCTTTCAAAATCTTTTCCTTAGAGTTAGTAACTGTGCTTACTGTTTGCCGAGCTAGGCCTAGCCTACGGCCTATCTCAGCGTTCGAAATGCCTTGGTCATGTAAGTGAATCATTTCTAACTTTTTTTCCAATGAAAGTGACTTCCGACTCTTCTTTTCACTAGTCTTAGGGGCCATGTCTATATGGGTATACAGTGAAGGTATGTATACGTAATATAAATGCGTATTAACACAATTGTAACACTACTGTATTAAATTTGGCAGTCAAGTGGAGAGCGATGCGCGTGTTATGAATGCTGCGTTCAAACTGAACGCCGCATGGGAAATTTGTTGATTAAAAGCTGTACAGTGCATGGTTGCTGTAAGAGCGAAACAAGTGCCAAAAAATATTTTAGCGCCGTAAAACGAGGTATACCTGTACTAACTAGTAGATAGTAAAACTACAAAAAATTAAAATTTTATAAAAGAAATCTCATTTAAGTTAGGATTTTTCTATTTTTCTATAACAATATTCTAGAATTAAATATATTCTTATAAAGATTGCGAATTTCATTTCACCACACAGCCTGGTCCAATAAAATTGGATGGCCTTAGGAAAGGCCTAAAATTAAGCTTTCAACTACCAGCGACACTTCTTTGAACGTTATATCTGAATAAACCAGTTAAATTGAATCTTACCTAAACCTTGCATAATAGAAGTGCAACTAAAATTAAATTATACCTAAAATCAGAAAATGTAAATTCAGAAATTTAAATTTAACATAAGAGAATGAAGAAAATATTCCCCTCAACACAAGGGCGCCAAAAGTAGATTTCTTCTTGTTCTAGTCAGTCTTATCTCTCTCTCTCTCACATTTCTCCCTTGTAAATCCTTCTTTGTAAGTGATTTCTCCTGTGTAGGGTCTCTCTGTTGCTATCCGCTGGACTTCCCCTTACATCGCTCTAGCAGAAAGGGTACGATTTAATCCAACCATCACCAAACAACATTATAAAAGTAGCAGAGAAAACTGTGTATATAGGAAGTGTGTAAATAATTAAATTATATGCTTCCAGACATACCGTATAATTACTAGGAAAAAGAGTATAAGCAAGCTTATAATGTAAACATTTGTAAAAAAAGACATTAATACATGTAGGTTAAAGATAACATATATAGTATTAAAGTAGTCAGATATACTAATAATAATTCTTTTTGTCTAGTAATTGTAACGAGAGCAAGCATGAATGAGGAACAAATCAAGTTGGTAGGTGAACCTTGCAGATTGATGCACATAGCAGGAGCTGGAGTAGGAAGTCATTTGCAATAACATGTTGGTTAAAGGAACTTTAAGAACCAGGATAATTGGAATGCAAAGTCATGCAATGTATAGTTCATAATCCAAAGATTGTCCCACTTAAGAGCCGGAATAACAACATACACACTCATGATATATAGGTTGAGAGAGAAGTTACAAGAAATGATTATATGTACACCAGTGATTTTGATCATTTTATACTGGGTAAACTTATTAGCTCATTACATATTGCACTTCGTCAAATGAATTTACTTCTAATGATTTTTATTACATATTTCTCCAAACGGGAATCCAATTTAAATATATTTTTCATTGCCAATTAATTTTTTCCTTTAAAGAAATTGGGGTTTTCTCTTCTACTATTCAAAAATGGGTTTACCAAGAGAAAGGAGTTTTTCCAAATATCAAATAAATAAATTTCTACTAATTAAAATCAACAAGTTTCTCTTGTTGCAAAATATACTTTGACACCAGAGTATCCTGTGTTTTCTCCAATTTGTAAAAAAAAAAAAATAATTTTAATTAATTAAATTAAATATTAAATTAAAAAAAAAATAATGAAATTAAATAAATTGTCAATTACTTTATGCATTGAAATTTCTAAATGTTGTTGAAAGAATCTCTCTCTATTCAAATTTTGTATCCTGCTTGATATCCAGTATTTCATCTGTATTGTTAACTTTTACTCAAAACAAGAGTGATATACATACCGTATATATATATATATATATATATATATATATATATATATATATATATATATATATATATATATATATATATATATATATATATATATATATATATAATATATATATATATATATATTATATAAAATATTTAAACATTTATATATATATATATATATATATATATATATATATATATATATATATATATATATATATATATATATATATATATATATATATATATATATATATATATATATATAATCACAATGCTAAGGCTACGTCTAATGACTAATTTGTTTAAAGGCTCATACTAAGGTTGAAGGATTAATATTCATTCACTGGCTTATATGAGCTTACAAAATGTCCAAAAATCAGCAAATATAGCCTCTCTCTCTCTCATATATATATATATATATATATATATATATATATATATATATATATATATATATATATATATATATATATATATATATATATATATATATATATATATATATATATATATATAGGCCAGAATGCACATTAGCGGCCATGCATAACTCAAAAACTACTAATCCTACATTAAAAAGGATTATATTTTTGAAATCCTTGGGGAATTTTTAGTAAGAAAAAGTGGAAAAAAAAAAAAAAAAAAAAAATTTTTATACGTGCGTAAGTTATAGTTCTTTATATATTAATATAGAATCGTACGTTTGGCAAGGTTACTATAACACGGAAACGAATCCATCTATCGGTTATTTTTGTATCACACGGCCAACTTCGGTCGTTGGGTTATGTTAAGTCGAACTAAGTTGTTTAGAAAACTAAATTGCAAAAAATAAGTTAAAAAAATTTTTCTTTTAAATAATTTTTGCCTTTCGTACGACAACTTTTAATTTATATATACAAATTGTCTTACCAAAGCCAATTTTTTTTTTTTTTAAACTTATATTTACATTTCTTACTATTTTCTTTCTTAAAATTACCAAAGGATTTCAAAATTATAATTCTTTTTAATGTAGGATTAGTAGCTTTTGAGTTATGCATGGCAGTTAATGTGCATTCTGACCATATATATATATATATATATATATATATATATATATATATATATATATATATATATATATATATATATATATATATATATATATATATATATATATATATATATATATATATTTTGGGGTGAAAATTTTGTTTCAGAGAAGAGAACATGTTGCTTGCTTTTTTTTTTTTGTTTAATCAAATCAAGAATGAAAAACAGCTAACTGACATTGTTTTTAACCATGTATTTATCCTTCACAACAAAATATACAAGGTTTTTTACGCATATATATATATATATATATATATATATATATATATATATATATATATATATATATATATATATATATATATATATATATATATATATATATATATATATATATATATATATATATATATATATAAATTACTTTACATTTTACATACTAATGCTTCTATGTTATTGCAAAAATTACAGCTTTTATGTAAATCTTCAAATGCTGAAGTTGAGACCTACAATTTATATTAAACATTAAAATCCAAACTCCATTATGCTTTGTTTCATTTGTAATAAAACTGTCTTTTAAACTGTCTTTAAAATGTGCAAAAAAAAAAAATGAACAAATGGTCCCTCAATGCAATTTAACTAAGTTTTTTTTTTTTTTTAATCTAAAATTCCTCTTTACTTATAAAACAGTTTTAAAAGGTACAGAAAATAAATTCCTTGCAGACCCTTTCATAATCTCTCTCTTAAATACTTCCAAGATCGAAAGCTGTAACACACTTAAATAAGAAAGGGTCGATAACTTTAGCCCAATAAAAATTAATTAATGAAATAATAATATTATGGAGGGAGAATACAATTATTATCATTATTATATGTTAAAATATGTGGAAAAATGAATATGGAACTCAAATTGTCAACAGACGCACATTAATAAGCAGAGTGATATTTATTCATTTATGCAAATGATAATTTAAAATTAAATACATTAAATTAAGGCTGCCACATCATAGGTATGCGTCGTACTATTTTTTCCATAAAAGAAGTTAAAGTTAAAGCAGGTTCAAAAAAAAAAAAAAAAAAAAAAAATTTTTTTAATACTTAAAAGAAATTAGAGAAAACTGTAAAGCAGCACTTAAAATTATAAGAAAAATAATATATTTAAACTTTTGTTGTTGAATATTTGCTCTATAAGAAATATTACTTCAGTCTCAAATGTAACCACTGTTTTGTATTCAGCTGCATGTAATTGGAGTGATATTTCCATAATGTTATAACAATGCTAAAATAATTGAAAATTAGTGTAATAATGAATATTGTACTTCTAAATAAGTGGATGCAGAAATATTTGATTAGTGTACAATAATTTATATGAAGAAAGTTTTTCTCTACAACAATTTTTCAACATCCGTCTGTCCTAAAATGAAATACAACACTGACAGTATTGAGCAGAAAAACTTGAGAAAACATCAATAAAATTTTTAAAACTAAATTTTTATGCAATCTACTATTATTCAATACAAACCTTATTCAATACATCAAATTATTGACTTGTAAAGACTATTTAAATAACAGAGTTGAAAATTTAGGACGACCAGAATTGGAAGTAAAATTCTTAACCAAGCGTAGTCAGGAATTGTACAATGTTTTTTAACGGCTATGCAACCCATAAAAAAAAAAAGGAATGAATAGGTTATTTTATATATCAAATTTTTTATCTAAATACTATACTATCAAAATCGCTAAATACTTGAAAAATACTATATTAATTAAACACTAAACAATTTAAATACCATTGTATGTCACAAATTCTTAATCTGTAGCAAAAAAAAAAAAAAAAAAAAAAAAAAAAAAAAAAAAAAAAAAAAAGTTGCAAAAGCTATATAGTTTTAATCTCAAAACTTTTATAAAAAACATCCCAATAATTTAGTAACACTTTCAAAACACGTGGTTTAAAATTATTAAATTTATTAATGTGACGACGAGATGTTTAAAAAGTGTTTGAAGTACTGCATTAATATTTGTACCCAACTCTAATAAAGGTGTGATATATTCAACTGTACATCAGTAACTTTACTGACATTTTTAAAACACTTTGTAAATTATAATTTCCTATTATGGCTTCTATTTTAAAATATACTCTATTTTTAAAAAAATATATAAAAGAAACAAAACATTCTATTATTATATATATATATATATATATATATATATATATATATATATATATATATATATATATATATATATATATATATATATATATATATATATATATATATATATATATATATATAAACAATTTAAGTCAAATACCTTACATTAGTAGAAAAACATGTTATTTATTAAAAATGTCTTTTTTTTGCACAAAACTTTAATGCAAGGCATCTTCTTAAAGTCTATGCAGCTATTTTGAAGAAAAAAAAACAGCTGACACAATCTCATTAAGTATTTAAAAAAAAAAAAAAAAAAAATGTTGGACCCTTAAAAAAAGTCCCCAAATTCCTTACTTCACAGTTAACTACGTAGAGTTTGAATCTTTAAGCAAATTTTCAACAAAAGCTTTGATCTGTTTGTCAGTGACGAGCCCGATAAACTTGTCCTTTACTGATCCTCGATGAATTGCTAAGACTGCTGGTACTGCTGTCACCTCAAACGTTTGCAAAAGTGTTGCATGATCGTCCACCAATATCTGTTTTAAAATACTTATTTTTTAATACAAGTTGGTATTAATCTTTATTATTATTTAATATTATTGAAAATGTCAAAAAGCAATTTACATATTCATCATGAAAGCTAAAAAATAAATCAGGATTAAATTCTGCTAATATTGAAAAATTACTATATAGATATGAATATTTTCAAAATTTCAATAAAACTCTTCTCTATATATATATATATATATATATATATATATATATATATATATATATATATATATATATATATATATATATATATATATATATATATATATATATATATATATATATATATATATATATATATATATATATATATATATATATATATATATAACAAAGACTTGAATTTGCTGCAGAAAGAATATAAAAAAACACATTATAGCTATCAATTCTAATATAAAAAATTGATGTAATATGACTAAATGGATGATGGAACAAGATGTAATAATGAATACTTATTAGTTGGAAAAAGATGCAGTAGCACGAAAGTATTCCAACACAATAAATTCTTCACTTGTAGTTCAGAGAAGTACTTTCCTTTACAATAAAAGAAAATGGAAACCAACTTTGGATAAGAATGAGTATACATTCCTTAACATAGTACTGACTACAAGAATGATTTTGAGTTGGCATCTTGACAATTTGAATGATCAATATTGTCAAAATTAACTCAAAGGAACATGGAGAACTTTTCTTCTTCCCTCGCTACTCGGTATGTGAAAGGTTTTAATGTTGTGAAAATAGTGGGAGGTGAGATTTACATTTCAGTTCCACATGCTGTCCAACTTGGGAATTTTGACCAAGAATTGAACTGTTAACGATGGTAATAGTAGAAATAAAAATGATGATTGAATATCCTCTCATTAACTATTTGATATGATTGTAAAAAAAATAGAATGCAAAAAATAACCAACATAAATTAATATAAAGGAACTTGTTTAATATTCATCAGCAGGTGATAGCGTTCTGGAAAAGGGCAACACAATGGGGAGGTATGATAGACAATATATTTATTGTTGATACTTCTCTTTTTGGTAATAATGCCAATTTTATCACATTTTTTAGGAATATATAAATTTATAGCAAATTAATGGTCATTACTGTCACTACATAGAGCATCAGAAACCAAACAACACAGCAAAATATCAATATAAAACATATCGCCCTCCTTTAGACTCAATGCATACTGGGAGATTTGGTCTCTGCAACTCAATTATTGGCAACCAATGGATGAGACCAAACCAAGTGACAAAATCTAGCAATTACTTGCTAGCAGGATGAAAATGAATGTTAAGAAAATCAGCATGGTTATTCCAGTATATCTGTTTTAAAAAACATAAAAAGAAAAATAGAAGAGAGATATTAAGCATACCCTTTAATGCACGAATATAGTTTTTAAAAAAATGTTTGTTATATTTTATGATATAAAACTTCCCTTATAACCCTGAGCTATTGCTGAATGTCTATGCAATCACTATATGGGTTGCTAAGCTTATTAAAAGAGTCTACTACTGACGGTTAAAAAAAACAAACATGAGATCAGGCAATTTACCAGAAAAAAAATGATTCAATGCTTTAAAGAAAAAAATTTTTGTATTTTTTTTAATATAATTAGGCTATATCTATAGAATGCAATGATAACAAGAAGGAATCTAAAAATAAAAATAAATTTGTATAATTTTGAGTTCAATGTTTATCTCTGATAAAATAATTCCACAAATCTGTGTTGCAATACTGCCGATTCATTATCATGGGTAAAAACCAACTGAGATTTCTGCCATTCTTATGAGAGTGCCTGGTAGATTAACCATATCCAGGATTGAGGACACATATACACAAGTTAATGTGATACAAAAAGTAAGGGGAGTGCGATTTATCTGTCAGCAATTTCTTTTTTTTTAAATGAAGTTCAACTAGAATGGCAAATGAATATAATATAATGAATATGCTCACAATAAAATGTAGTGAATTCTCAAATCCAATTTTGGTTTATTTTACTCCATAATTTCCTTTTTCACCTTCTCAAAGCTATGCATCTAACCTTCAAATATGCCAGTCAATTCTTCCAATAATTTCTTTAAGTTGCTGTTTAAATAATTTTTTAAGACAAATCCCAAATGGATCAGTGAGATTCAATTTCAATAAAATCTTTCTGTGGCAAGTATAATATAAATAATCTCCATTGTAGATACCTGTTAACCGAATGCCCCTACCATACTGTAAGTACCTTGTTGGTGTTGGTTGCATGAGCAATTCTACACACTTGACCACTAATGACCAGAAAACATGAACAATTTATGGGTTTAGGCAATAGGTATGTTTTCATATCAATTTTATTTAAATTATTAGATTTCTTTTCTATATGATATTTAAAATCGATTAACAAGCAATTTTTGTCCCAAAGAATTGTTGAATTATAAAGAAATTTTATTACATGAACTTATTAAAGAAAAAGTTTTAAGTTTGAATCCATTAAAAAAGTAGAATATAGTAACCAGGGTTACAACGACTGCATTAAAGTGAATATATCCATACTGATCAAGATCTATACATATTGATGGTCCTACAAACTAATGTCAAACCAAAATATACTAAAGGCCTTATTGACTCTATCAAAGTAATAAAATAAAAGCAAATATTTTAATTTTGTAAATAATTTTGTAAATTCATTATCTTATAAATCTTTAGTAATAATTAATTATTTATTATTATTATTTGAAATGCAGCAAGAAGTATGTTCATTAATGGATAATAGATATTGGAATAAAATCTCAAACTCATATTCATATTTACAAAAATGCAAATAGAAAGATAATGTCACAAACTTTGTTATACTTCAAGGTAATGATTTTATTTGATTGTTTTATGTTTATTTGAACATATTATTATGCTAATTATGATGTTATGTTAACTTTAGAAAAGTTATTTATTAGTTTAATTATTTACAGGCTTTCTTTATTGTGTTGAGTAGTGATCTCTTGATATTTTTTGTGTCTTGGTCTTAAGTTGACAAAGTGAAAATAATCAGTAAAGGTTTCTTCCTGACAGGTTTCGGGGGTAATAAAATACACTGAGAAAAGACAACAAATTGTAAACTAAAACAATATCCATATAATTATTAAAACAAATTTCTTGCAGCTTTGGAAATTATTAATAAATAAAAACTTGAAAGGTTGGAATATCAAAATAAAAAGAAATGCGCTTAAAAATTATGGAAGAAAGGAAATAGAAAAAACATTGAGAATGAACTGGAAAAAATTGCTGACTAATAATTTCTGATATATGTACATATAAAATATATTATAAATAAATTAGTTAATTAATTTTATTGAAGTATACTGCCCCCCCACCCCCACCCCCAACATTCCACTGCCGCCTTCCTTGAATATATGATTTATTATTGTTTGCACTTTAGGTGGTCATCAAAGTATTATACATACAAATGGAAGATAAAGTCTAATCATTAAATTAAAAAACATAATAATATAACAAATAGTAGTTAACAATTTTAAATTTGAACTGAAAGAAAGAAAATTAATAAGAAAGTTAATTCTCATACAGAAACGGGATAAATTTCTCTTCAAAAAATCAGAAACCAATAAAGATTTTCTTTCACCTTTGTTCTTAACAGAATTCTTCTATATGGGTCATTTCATACAAAAACTTTTTCCTACCTTTATAAGATTTTTCATCTCTAATCTTACTCATTAGTTTCTTCTATCTTTTATATCAGGAGCTTTCTTTCCTCCTCATACTCTTTTGCCAATGAAAGAGGTACAGGTCATCCAAAAAGTGCTCTCAGTTTACGAGAAAACAATAATCACCTGAATTATGTTTCCTATATATAAATATAAGGCCTATATGTCAAATAATTTATTATAAGAAATTATGTAGTAAAAGATTTTATTTTTAAAAATGAATGAAACCATTAATAGCAAATAATAATCTTTAAATTTGCATTATGCATGTCTTAAACAATTAAAGCCATTTCCTAAATCAAGTACCAGAAATTTTTATTTTTTTTTCTCACAGGCCAAGCCCTATTCAAAGAGGGGGTGTTAAAGTAATAAAACAAATAAAAAATCCTGCAAGATACAGATGGATACAGACGTGGGTTCAAAAGTAATTGAGATTAAATTCAACAGGAAACAGATGAGGAGAATTCCACAAAACAGAGGTGGCTGGAAAGGAGGAGGCACCACAGCGGACAAGCCTGGAGTTACTAATGTCCACACAAATTCAACTGCAAACAACACCCCTAGTGCTACGAGGACGCCGTAAAAGTGGAGGTATACGAGTGTTCAGTTCCCTTGAACATTTGTCACTGTAGTAACTATAGAAAAGAAATAAATCACAAACGTCATTTTGCAAAAATAAAGGTTCAAGTGAATTGGAAAGAGTTGAACTATATATATATATATATATATATATATATATATATATATATATATATATATATATATATATATATATATATATATATATATATATATATATATATATATATATATATATATATATATATATATATATATATATATATATATATATATATATATATAATCATACTTCGGCAAGATGAATTTTTCCTGGATTATCATTGACAATTTTCTGAAGCAGAGGCTTTAGACTATGACAAGGTTCACACCAATCAGCATGAAAATTAACAATAACAGGTACTGAGCTCCTCATAACTCTAGTTTTGAAGTCTTCTTCATCTTTGATATCATAAACTTCTCTATTTAAATTCGTAACATGAAGTTTGTTAACTATTCCTTGACAAATGCATCGATTCTGAAGGCCACAATTTTTAAAATTGAGGGAAAAGATTTTCTTATAAGAACGTAGCATTTTTAATGCTTTTAAATAATTTTTATATATATTGAAGTTTGATAAAATCTTAAACAATATATTATAAAAAAAAACTTTCTTTAATTGGGTTTTTGAAGTGGAAGTGCCAAAATTGGCTCTGAGCAATGAAGCATCATAACACCTAATCCTCCAACAGCACTAAGCAGTAATATGGTTAAAGTTGCAACTCTTGGAACAAAATATACATCCAAAATCTGAAAAAGGAAAAACAACATGTACTACAAACAAAAATTAATTATGACAACATTTGGTAAAGATAGATTGATAGAGATATAAAAAGATAGATATTTAAATAGATGTAGATATAGATAGGTAGATAGATATATAGACTGACAGAGTCTTTTGGAAGTTAAAACAAGAAAATAAAAGAAAATAATTATATACCTAAAACAAATAACGTTGATTATTTACATAATTCATATAAGAGAATCCTCTCTAAACTGAACAAACCATATATATTCTAGCTTTTAAGCCATCTAAATCATTCTATAAAAACATTCAGGCTTGATTACAAATTATTCTAATATCTCTTACCAGACTTCTTCTCATGAACCTTAATCTTTTCTAAGAAATAAATTATAGGGCTTTAAGAGTAACCTAAAAGCTGTATATATATATATATATATATATATATATATATATATATATATATATATATATATATATATATATATATATATATATATATATATATATATATATATATATATATATATATATATATATATATATATATATATATATATATATATATATATATATATATATTAAAATAACCTACATCAACAAGGAAACGAGATTAGATTTCAGAAATGGTGATTTTAGCAAATTTTGAGCAATACCTGATGGAATTGACTAGGATAAGGAGTTTAATGGTCAAAACTGATACATCATGTGGGAATACTTCAAGCAAATATTGACTAATATCCAGTCTGTATGTTTTAGAGATACAAAGAGAAAACCTAGTTGGTGGAACAAATAAAAGGGAATATCAGTGAAAAGCATAGATGTTTTAAATATTCAAAGTTAGTAATAGGATGAAGATTTAAAACATTACAAGAGAATTAGAAATGAACTTAACCAGTCAATAAGAAGAAACAAGGGGAATGGCAGAAATTAATTTGGCAAGGAATAGTAATAAAGACTTGGAATAGTTTTTTAGCTCCTATAAATTTAAAAGTAAAGATAAGAAAATTGGTCCAATTAAAATTGATGAGAATTTAGTAAGTTCAGATAAGGAATTGGTTAATATTTTCAATGCTTATTTTGCATCAGTGTTTACTGAAGAAAGATTAGATAAGAGTTTAGAGATTAATAGTTCTAGTATACATGTAATAAATAGGGGGACAGCATTTGAAATTGAGTTAAATGAAATTAAATCTTTACTAGAACATATCGACCCAAATAAGGCAGCAGGTTCCAATGATGTATATGGTAGAATTCTAAAGGAGGGGAGTATCAGTATTGAAGAGGCATTATATTTGATTTTTAAACGATCTATAGCTTTTGGAGAGATACCTGAGGACTGGAAAATGACATATTGTGGTGCCCATTTATAAGAAAGGTAGTACAGAAGATCTAGGAAACTATAGACCAGATAGCTTAACATCTCTGGTTGCAAAAGTTCTGGAAAAGTTACTGAAAAGTCATATAGAGAAACATTTGGATGATAAGATACTGCATAACTCCCAACATGGTTTTAGAAAGGGTAGATCATGTCAGACTAGCCTTCAAGAATTTATGGAATATATTACTTAATGTGTAGACAGGGGTGATCCAGTTGATGTTATATGTTAGACTTTAGCAAGGCTTTTGATAAGGTACCCCATTTAAGGTTGATGCAAAAGTTGTCACAGTGTGGTATAGGTGGAGTGGTGCATAATTGGATTAAAGAGTGGTTGAAGAACAGAAGGCAGTGTGTGCTACTGAATGGAAATAAGTCATTATAGGAAACAGTGAAGAGTGGGGTCCCACAGGGTTCTGTGATGGGCCACTATTGTTTCTCATATATATATATATATATATATATATATATATATATATATATATATATATATATATATATATATATATATATATATATATATATATATATATATATATATATATATATATATATATATATATATATGATTTAGACAAAGGTCTTAAATGTAAGGTTTTTAAGTTTGCATCTGATACCAAAGTGGTCATGTCAGTAAGGAGTAATGATGGATGTATAAAGCTTCAGGGTGATCTAGATAGACTCCTTGGATGGGCAGATAAGTGGCAAATGAATTTTAATAGTAAAAATAATGTAGAGTTCTTCATGTAGGTTACTCAAATGAAAGATTTAATTATAATATGAATGGAGATTGGCTTGAGGCTGTGGACAAAGGGAAAAATTTAGGTATTATTAGCAGTAATCTGAAATTGAATGATCAGTGTTTGGAAGCAAGGAATAGAGCTAATAAGATATTAGGTATAATATATCAAAATGTAGTTTACAAAACCAAAGAGATTATAAGCAAGCTATATAATAGCTATGTTGGGCCAGCATTACAATATTGTGCACAAGTTTGGGCTCCTCATTTAAGAAAAGACATAAATATGCTGGAGAGAGTACATCAAGCAACAAAGATGATTTCTAGCTTCAAGAGTAAGAGCCATGAGGAGAGGTTGAAGGAGATGGGAATGTTCTTGGTTGAAAGGAGATTTCTCAGAGGGGATTATGATACAAGTTTACAAAATATTTGCATCTGATAGTAATACAGATTAAAAAATGCCTTAAAGTGGACCATGGAAGAGAAACTGGAGGCCAAGATAAGAAAATTAAAAAAAAGTCATGCCAACTTGATCTAAGAAAATACTCTTTCAGTAATAGGGTTGTTAATTTTTGGGATGGTTTGCCACAGGAGGTTGTTGACTGTGATTCTCTTGCAACATTTAAGAGGGGACTAGATAAATATATGGATGGTTTAGGTATTATATAGTATAACTTGACTAAGCCAAATTGGCGAGTATATTTGAATTTTTAGACCAGCTTGTAACTATGCCTATGAATTTTAGATCAGCTTGTGACTAAGCCTAACTGGCAGCTTTGTAGTGGGTGTTGGTTCATTGCATGTTGCATGTGTAATTAGTTAGTACTAAATATATGGAGGGGCTTAGTTTTATTTTCATCTTATTTTGCATGAATGAACTGATATCTTGGAATAGGATAGACCTAGTCTTTGCTGCATGTATTGGTTTTAGAATTACTATTTGTTTTGACTAAGATAGTCTCGACAGGCCCATGTGGCTTCTAACTGTCTCTTACTTTTCTAATGTTCTAATACCTATACAAAACACCAATTTGATTTCACAAACCTATTTCATAACTACTCATTCTATTCAATACCTTACATATTTTTTAAATAGCTTTATAAAAACCTATGCCAGACTGGTTTAGAAGTTGGCTGATTTTCCTCAAATTTCTTTACAAATCTACTTTATAGAAAGGTTTACAATGTGACTACCAAAGACAACAAAATATTCCACCTTAATTATATAAAATAATTTATTCAAAATATAAAAAACCCATAGTTCATACTAAAAACAAAACAAAATAACTTGAAAATAAACAAATTATACAAGTAACCTGAAAGCTCGTGAGAACACAGCCTCCACTGTTAAAGTCACAGATACAAACTAATTACTTTCAATGTTTACCTACACCTTGAAGTGTACAAAGAAGCTGGATTTTACATGCAGATGTCCGAACACCCATAGAAAATCTTTTTCCCACAGTTATTTTAAGCATGGAAAATCACTCCTCTCTTCAAATATCAATTTTCTTCCAAAAAAGAACTGCAATTAACATTTAGCTCTCACCACCCCACAGTCATGTATGTAGGATGTTGAGATTTGCTTACAAATATATTATATATATATATTGAAAAGAAGTTTCATTATATTTTTCTCCCAAAATGAAACAACAGGTAAAATTAGAATTGTAAAGTTATGAAAGTTAGTAGGAAATAATATAGAAAATATAGAAATAAAGAAAAAGAGGAAAATTCCAAAAATAAATAAAATCAAAAAAAGTGAACAAAGAATTAATCTCATCTAGAGTCATCCCAAACCTTTGGGTAAGTAAGAAAAGAGATTTAATAATATCTAGTATCAGAGAAAAACAAGGAGTTATAAAATAAGAAATAAAGTAAAGTAAAAATTAAATTAAATTAAGTTTAAGTTTAAGTTGAAAAAAATAAATTAAATTATAGTAAATTAATGAGTGGATTCAACTTTATTAGTATAAGGAAGGAAAGTTAGAGAATACATTGCAGTAAACGAAGAGAGTATAATAATTTAGGGAAGTAAATTAAGAATAAAATTAATGTTCTTGTGTGCTTTATTTTAAAGGACACAGTTTGGGAATACAAGACCAGATTACAGCGAGAGTCAAGGATCCAATCCTGTTTCCTAGTTGACCACCAAACATTCCACTCTTGAGAGCCAAAGTTAGTGGGTTTGATTTAAATTTTACCTTAGAGGTTCTAAAACAAATAATTCAAGTTATCCTTTGAGGAAACTGGAGTGTAAATATAAGACCAATTTAAACTGTGGTAAGAATCCAATTACTGTTAAAGAGTTGTGATAGTTCCGTTTAACGTGATAACCAAATTTTGTGAAAATATAGACTGGAGAATTAAATTTACAATTTTTGTTAATGAATGTTATCCATTGTTGATTAATTTAAAATTGTCTTTGAGACATTATTATTTATTAACTAGTATTTAATTTGACCATTATCACTTTTTCATTTTTAATTGATTTTTCAATATCTTCATTATTAATTTGATATTATTTAAAGTTTTCAATTCTTATGAGTTTGATAATATTTATTCTTAAGATTATGCTTATATATATATTTTAGTCATATTTAAATTGGTTAGGGAATAGCTATACTTAAACAATAATTGAATAAGTAATAGGTTAGGTAGTTGAGGCCTCTATATTTGAATTTTAGGTGTAGGGTTTGTTATTTAAAAGATTAGCTGTAAATAAATCCTAATTTTAAACATTTCTCTTATTTGGTATATAATTGTTTCTATATTTTCCCTAATAAACAATTTAAGTTCAGAGTTGGCTTCATTTTGAGGCATTGAATCAGGTATCAGGAGTTTGGTGAGTACTAAGTTCTTTGCTTTTCCCCAACTTTGGAGGAATTCTTTATTGATTGATATAAATTTTCTGCACCTAGTGACGGAGTTTGCTTTCCTTGAAGGTAGGAAAACAGAAGAAACATCTCTATTGTACATCACTTCAAGGTTCATCTCTGGGCTCTATCTAGACTGCGAGGAGACACCTTGAAAGCATCAGAGCCAGCCTGGAAGGCGGGACTTAAAACTGCTGGTGCTTCTAATGTAAGTGAAACTCTCTTACAATATATATATATATATATATATATATATATATATATATATATATATATATATATATATATATATATATATATATATATATATATATATATATATATATATATATATATATATATATATATAAGGCATCCATTGATAAATGCAATTTTAGTTTATATAAATGTGAAAATTCATTAGCTTGGTAAAATAATTTGAATTTATCCTCTGACATACTCAAAATTAATTTTGATTAAGGCTGTTATAATTTCCCGAGCTTGGATGTTTCTTGGTACAAGAGTTGAAAATTAATAATTTTGTCATGCACAACATCGGACAGTGAATGCTCAGTCAATGTGTTCAGTCATTTTTGGGAATTAGCTATTTTAAATTTTTCTTCTCTTTTATTCTAACAATGTCTAAGAATAGTAAGATAAAAGATGAAAAAACAAAGAGAAAAGTAATTAATTTAGATGCTTAAGCAACGAGTATTAGAAGATGACAAAATGGAATACAAAGTAGATAATGATCCTAAGGAGATAGCTGTCAAAGAACTTGATTAAATATTTTGAACTTTTAATGCCCTTAGAAAACAACTTACCAACATGGATCTAGATGTAAATCGAAGTAGTTTAGTTTCTGTAATTTAGAAAAGCAAATGACAAGCTACTAGAAAATTTACGAAAAAAGAAAACCTTAAAAAATTCATACTTGAGAAATTCATTTCTAAAAATGCATAAAATTAAAAAAAAGTACATAATAAACCTTTACATGTTATATGCACACATAAAGATATTTCAGAAAAGTATTTTTTTTTAAAGTATTTTTTTATTATTATTTCAACAATGAACTGAGAATCAATTATAATTTTTATTATTGGTTTTTATATTGAATTAAAAGTTTTAATATATGCTGTATTGGTGACCAAATTAATCATTTATCAAGAGATGCCTGTATATATATATATATATATATATATATATATATATATATATATATATATATATATATATATATATATATATATATATATATATATATATATATATATATAATATATATATATATTAAAAGAGTGAAGAAGCCTCTTTCAGGTTGAAATGATGGCTGCTCTGTAGAATGTTTCTCATGTCGTCCAATACTATGGTTGGTTGTTGATTAAGTTTTTTTAGTAGGGTGACTGGAGCATCATGGAGTTTTGTAATTGATCTATTTTGTAGTCTCCGGTGTTTTGATTATTAGTTTTATTATTTATGCATTAGTTCTTCTTTTATTATATTATTTATGTTTTTGATGATTCCACTATTGTTAAGGTTTATGAAGTGGTTTTTATTTTGTCTATGTTGAGTGAGAGCGGAGTTTTGATTGTCTATATTTAAATCGTGTTTATGTTGATATTGTCTTCTCTTAAAGTCTGTAGTTTCACCTATGTATTTTAGGTTGCAATTGGAGCAAGGGATGTGATATATGCAGGGGGGGTTTGGGTTAGGAGATTTAGGGGGATTAAGGACCTTTTTTAATATAATGTTTTTTGAAGGTACCAGTGTTATGTTTTGTGGAATGACTTTTTTAATATGTTGTGTGTTTATGTGGGGTATAGGTAGAAAGTTTTTTGTGTTGTTTTCGTTAGTTTCTATTGAGTAGAATTTTGTTTTAGCCTTATTGTATGATTTATTAATGATGTATGTAGGGTATTGTAGTTTTTTGAAAGTGTTTTTTAAGAAATCATTTTCAGTTTTTAAGTAGGCAGGGGAACAGATTTTAAATGCACGGAGATAAAGTGATGAAAGGGTGGCTATTTTAATATTTTTTGAGTGTGCTGAATACCAGTGTATTTAGCTTGGTGAAGATGTGGGTTTTCTATATATTGTGTATGATGGTTTGGTGGTATGGTCCCATATGATAAGTGTATCTAAGAAGGGTAAGGAGTTTTGAGTAGCGGGTGGGGTTTCTATAGTGAATTGAATATTTGGGTGAATGCTATTTATGTGTTTTAAAATGGTTGTGGGATTGATTGAGGTGGGGATGGCAGCAAACACATCATCGACATATCGGAGCCATGTGGTATTAGTAAGGAGGGGATGGGGATGAATGTAATAGTGTTCGATAAGTTCCATGTATAAATTACTAAGCATGGGTGATAAAGGGGAACCCATACTTAATCCTTGTTTTTGTTTGTAAAATGTTTGATTATATTGGAAGTAATTATGTTCGAGGGTGAGGAGAATGAGTTGTTTTAATATAGGGAAGGGGTATTGTAAATTGATGCTGTTTTCATTGATGTAGGTAGTTAAAAGTTGGAGTAGATGTTCAACAGGAACCGAAGTGAAGAGTGAGATAACGTCGTAACTTACAAATTTATGGGTTTTAGGGTTGAGGGAAGCGGTTTTTTTAATGAATTCATCTGTATTTTTTAAGTGAGATGATGAGATTTTGCCTAAGAGGGGTTTTAGTTGTACAAGGATTAAGTATGGGTTCCCCCTTATCACCCATGCTTAGTAATTTATACATGGAACTTATCGAACACTATTACATTCATCCCCATCCCCTCCTTACTAATACCACATGGCTCCGATATGTCGATGATGTGTTTGCTGCCATCCCCACCTCAATCAATCCCACAACCATTTTAAACCACATAAATAGCATTCACCCAAATATTCAATTCACTATAGAAACCCCACCCGCTACTCAAAACTCCTTACCTTTCTTAGATACACTTATCATATGGGACCATACCACCAAACCATCATACACAATATATAGAAAACCCACATCTTCACCAAGCTACATACACTGGTATTCAGCACACTCAAAAAATATTAAAATAGCACCCTTTCATCACTTTATCTCCGTGCATTTAAAATCTGTTTCCCCTGCCTACTTAAAAACTGAAAATGATTTCTTAAAAACACTTTCAAAAAAACTACAATACCCTACATACATCATTAATAAATCATACAATAAGGCTAAAACAAAATTCTACTCAATAGAAACTAACGAAAACAACACAAAAAACTTTCTACCTATACCCCACATAAACACACAACATATTAAAAAAGTCATTCCACAAAACATAACCCTGGTACCTTCAAACAACATTATATTAAAAAAGGTCCTTAAACCCCCTAAATCTCCTAACCCAAACCCCCCCTGCATATATCAAATCCCTTGCTCCAATTGCAACCTAAAATACATAGGTGAAACTACAGACTTTAAGAGAAGACAATATCAAAATAAACACGATTTAAATATAGACAATCAAAACTCCGCTCTCACTCAACATAGACAAAATAAAAACCACTTCATAAACCTTAACAATAGTGGAATCATCAAAAACATAAATAATTATAATAAAAGAAGAATTGCTGAATCCTTCTGCATAAATAATATCCCAAACTTAATCAAAACACCGGAGACTACAAAATAGATAAATTACAAAACTCCATGATGCTCCAGTCACCCTACTACAAAAACTTAATCAACAACCAACCATAGTATTGGACGACATGAGAAACATTCTACAGAGCAGCCACATCATTTCAACCTGAAAGAGGCTTCTAACAGGAAGCGAAAGCTTGTTGAAGATATATTGTTGTTCCATTGGTATGTATAACAAAGTGTATTTTAGTGATGTGCATTGGTTAATCTTAGGTTTATTAACAAATAATACATAAAAAGAGAGTGTTCATAACTCTAATACTGAAATAATATATATATATATATATATATATATATATATATATATATATATATATATATATATATATATATATATATATATATATTACCTTAGAAGAAATTGGTATTCAATATCAGTATACTCTTCTTGAGGAAAAATTAACAAAAGTGAAGATAAAATTGAGCAGCATATAAAAATAATTGTTTTAATTAGCAATGTTTGATTATGTCCCAAAATAAGAAATATTAAAGCAAGAGTCCAGATCAGAATCAAGAGCAAAATGCCAATTCCAAGACCAAAAATGATCATAATACCATAAGTAACCTTTACAATGCTGGAAAAATATATATATATATATATATATATATATATATATATATATATATATATATATATATATATATATATATATATATATATATATATATATATATATATATATATATATATTAATTAGAGATGGAGTGAAGTATCAGTATATTATTAGGTATCAGAATAGGTATCGAGCTTTCAGGTATCGGTATTGGAAAAAATGACCATACCCAATACCAGATTTTTTAAAGTAACAAACACCCTGGTTTACTTTTTTTTTTTTGAATGATCCATTTCTTTGAATGTTGAATATCACAAAAGTTTTTCTTGGTTTTCCAGATTTTAAATTAATTAATTAGTAATTAACCATTACTTACAGTTTTTGTCTTATATTCTATATCTCTGCAACTACAGATCGATGATTTTGGCCAAATTAGGACAGTTAACTTTGTATATCATAGGTCAATTTGTTATTTTGTTATTTAATTTATTTAATTACATAATTAAATTATGTAATTTTTTATTAATATTACATAATATTTTGCTATATCGCTTCAAAATAATTTTGTTTCCAGAACACTGATATGTTGCTTTCCACTAAAAGTAATTTTTTTGAAATGCACAAAACAGCTTTTTTTTATTTATTTTCACACCATTTCCTTCATACCATTTGGGTTCTCTTAGTTTATTTTTATTTTAATCCCTAATTTAATCCATTAGTAACATATTAAGATGGTAAACAAGGTACATGATATATATATATATATATATATATATATATATATATATATATATATATATATATATATATATATATATATATATATATATATATATATATATATATATATATATATATATATATCAGAGGTGGGTGAGCAAATTTTAAATTTTAGAGCGCAAAGGCAAAAGCGTAAATTGGAAAAACTTAGTGCACAAGTGCAAAAGCATACATGTTTTCAAAAAATTTAGTCTGCAAACAAAAAAATTTTTAAAGCGTAAATTTAGGGGTGCAAAACAAAATAAAAACAAAAAAATAGAGCACAAGTATGTAAAGATGAATTATTTTTAAAAAAATTTTATTTGAAAGATGCAAATATATAACAAAAAATGAGAAAGATTTTAATATTTATTCAAATATCTATGATCTCTTCCTTCTCATAGCTCTCCTCTTGAATTCTGAACAGTGTCATATTAATTTTATTAAAGATAAATTTTTCAAAATTGCTGGATGCCATGGCTGCCCTCTTTGTTCTTATAATGTCAGAACCTTGACTAAACAACCTTTCCCTATCTGCTGAGCTGGCTAATGGGGTATTATACTTAATAAACAGATCCACTCAGACCTCCTGGTATTCACTCGGAAACAGGTTCCTAGTGAGAGGGGTACTGTGGTGAACATTTACTGCAGCTCAGCTATCCAAGGTTTGTCCCAACTTCTCCTCTAGAGGTGTTAGCTGGATATATAGGGCCTTCAGTTTCTGAAATTTTTAGAAATGGTATCAAGAACTCAAATATTTTTAAGTTTCATTTGAACATTATGTCAGTGTATTGTAAAAATTTATTGAAACAGATTATTAGTTGTTTCTGTTTCAACAAGAAAAATTAATGTTTAATTAAAGATTCTTTTTGGTAATTTTTTTGTTTTTGAGGAAAAGAGGGATTTTTTAAGAAAAAGAAAACAGGATAGAGTGGATTTTTTTTGTTTTTTTTGGAAGTGTGGAATTTGGAAGTATATAAATATATCCCCGGATCTCTGGGTAAGTGTTTATATGATTGATCATGAATTTGGATTAATTAATTGAGTTAACAATGTGAAAATAAATTAACGTAACTGCAATTTAGGATTTTGATGATAGGTGCAAACACATACTGTGTGTACCAGTTCCACCTGCTAATATGCAGTAGGGTGGACGAAGACTGCATAAGCTTGAAAACTTAATTTGAAGGAAATTTTTATTGTCTTTGTATATTTTATACAACTTTTTTCAGTTTCCTAACAATAATCTCTTTTGTTTGTAATTTTTCTGTCTTTCTATAACTATAATGCACTCTTTCCTTCCAGGACACATCCTGCTATTTTCATCCATTTCATAAAACTCCATCACTTTATTTTTCATTTCCAAAGAAATAACTTTCCTTTTACTCATTGGAGGTAAAAATGGTAGAATTCCATATTGTCTTTATAGTTCTCTGCTCCTTTTTACCAATCTATAAGATGTATTAAACATAAGAGCTGTTGCTTCTATTGAGAAAAGAGACAAACTCAAAATTTTAAAATTTTTTTTGAGAAGTTTGCAACTTCAAATGCAGATACTAACTCAGACATTATATTTTCATATCTTTAACATACATATTTGTAAAAGTTTTGAAAATACATAAATTTGCAAAGCTAACAAATTATTCACATTCATAATAGGTTTCATGCATCAAGTTAACACAAAACTACAATTTATAAACTTATATAATTTCAATTATCATTTTGATGTTATTAATAGGAAACAAGAAGATAAAACTTTTTTAAAATTTGTTATTGATCCAATGATAAGTCCTCTTCTTGAATCAACAATGTTACATCATAAGAATCTTCAAGTTGCGCCTTAACAGTTGTCAAGACAGCTTGTAGTTTCTCTTCTCACTTTTCTTCTTTGTTTTATTCCATAGAAATATGGCCAAACATTAACAAAGTGTTGTTGACCTTAAGAGAATTGTTTGTTAACAGGCAAATCATGGTAGAAAAAATATTATATTAAAAAGACCTATGTGATAAATTACAATTTGACCCATGCAGGGAGCATGTATGGTAACTTGATATATACTCGGGAGATGTTTTAGCATCCCTGCCATATGTGGATAGAGGTCATAGGAACATAGGAAACATAGGAAAATAGACACTGCTAGAAGCCACAAGGGCCTATCGAGACTGTCCCAGTCCAAACAAATAATAACACTAACAACACTAATACATGCACAAAAGACTAGGCCTATCCCATCCGTAGTTAGCAGTTCATGCAAAGATAAAAGTAAAACTAAGTCCAATTATACATGCAAGATTCAATCAACCATCACCATTTATTCAATGAGGGGATATGATACAAGTTTACAAAATATTTGCATCTGACAGTAATATAGAGATTTAATACTTTATAGTGGACCGTGGAAGAGTAACTAGAGGACATGATAAGAAAATTAAAAAGAAGGCATGCCATCTCGATCTAAGAAAATACTCTTTCAGTAATAGAGTTGTTAATTTTTGGAATGACTTGACACAAGAGATTGTTGACTGTGATTCTCTTGTCAAATTTAAAAGGGGGCTAGATAGATATACGGTATGGATAGTTTAGGTATTATATAATATAACTTGACTAAGCCAAATTGGCGGGTATATATGAATTTTTAGATCAACAGATCAACCTATGACTAAGCCTAATGGCAGTTTTTTTGTAGTGGGTGATGGTTCATTGAATATTGCATGTATAATTGGGCTTAGTTTTACTTTTATCTTTGCATGAATGAACTGATAACTAGGGATGGGATAGACCTAGTCTTTTGTGCATGTATTAGTATTGTAATTGTTATTATTTGTTTGGACTGGGACAGTCTCGATAGGCCCTTGTGGCTTCTAACTGTCTCTATTTTCCTATGTTCCTATGTACCCACTACAAAAAACTGCCATTAGGCTTTGTCCTAGGTTGATCTGTTGATCTAAAAATTCATATATACCCACCAATTTGGCTTAGTCAAGTTATATTATATAATACCTAAACCATCCATATATCTATCTAGCCCCCTTTTTTAAGTTAAATTAAATTTGTTAAATTTAAATTTTTTAGTACTTATGATTTGCTTGTTTATGGACAATTCTCTTGACAAGCTTCAGTTATTGATATTAACTGTTGAAAACAAATGTTACAAAATTAGTTTTCTAACATAAGAAATATATTTACATATCAAAAAATTTACTAATTTCACAAATTATTAAAATAATATATCTATCATAGTCACTCCACTAAAGTCTAATATTTTCTCAACATTAACTAACTTCTCTTCTTCAACAAAAGTACAACTGGCCATACTAGAGGATGAGGTTGTTGCTAATTCATAGCCATCTTTTAATGCATTTTCTACTGATAGAGCACTCAAACATTTATTGGGATTCTTCTGAATAAATTTTCTACACACATCACATATTAACTGATTGCACTTTATTTTCCCCTGTATAAGATCTTACAGTGTTTTAGTTACAGGTCTGAGATTTTTAGATATTTTTTTTGTGTGTTTTTTGAATGAATCAACACAGTAATTATGCACCATGTTAAAAAATAGTTATAAATAAGTGTATATTTCAATTTATAAAAATTATTTTTATTTATAGTTTTCTGAAAATTATAAAAATAATAATCCTAAAACACTACACTAATTTATTTTTAACAGATTTATCTCTAAAAAAGGATTATCACTTCTTTCTTATAATAATAAATATGTGCTGTAGCGCCAGATAAAGAAAAACATATGGTTTCTTTTAGGGATGGAGCGATACCAAAATTTTTACCGATACCGATACCAAGACTTTCAATTTCACCGATACCGAAAAATTAGCTGATACCGATGCCGATACCGATACCAATTTTTTACTTATAAGAATGTATATATATATATATATATATATATATATATATATATATATATATATATATATATATATATATATATATATATATACCTTTTTTTTTTTTTTTTTACCTTCTCACCCCCTGACCACCCCCTTGTTGAGGCGGCCACACTTCGCTAATGAAGCCTCCCGCCGCAGTCGGTCTCGTCCAGAGATCTTCCAAAGAAGTGATGCCCCAGAAGATTTTGGGGCGACAGTTGGAGGGACAGTCTAAAGAAAGTGATTTACGGTCTCCGGGGCCCTTTTGCATCTGGTACAAGTGGAAGATGTTGCCTGGTTTAAATTGAAATTGTGTTTGTAATGTTGTAAGTTTGGGTGGTGCCCGCATCTCAATCTTGCTAGTGAGATTTGTAAGTGTCTTGGGAGGTTATTGGAGTCGATGTTTATTTCGGGAGGGGATTCGTTAAGGATGTTGTTTGGAGGTCTGTTGATCAATATATGAATGTGTTAGTTGAGTGTGTATATGTTTGGTTGTTGTGGTATTGGGGGGAGGAGGGGGTATGTGATTTAGGATCTGTTTGTAAAAGGCGCCGGTGGACGATGGAGGCTGTGTTAGTCTCTGTGGGGTAGGTTGTAGGAGAGTATTGTGACATGGGTGAGTAGGTAGACGTGTTTTTGCGTAAAATTGGGTGCCTATCATTTCGAGGTGATTCCTTATAGGTAGTATCTTGGTTTCGTTATGTAGGTGTTGTTGAGGGGTTGTGCGTGTGCAGCCGGTGATGGTGCGAAGGGCTTTATTTTGCGTTATTTGGAGTGTCGTTAAGTTGTGGTCGGAGAGCAGAGGGTGCCAGACAGGGGAGGCGTAGTTAATGGTGGGGCGTATAAATTGCTTGTAGATAGCAATTGAGGTTTGTATGTTGTTGTTTATGTCTGTGTTGGCCACTGTTTTGAGGATGTTGAGTTTTCTGTTTGCGGCTGATGTGGTATTTTGAATGTGCTTGGAGAAAGTGAGGTAAGTGTCGAATGTTAGGCCGAGAATTTTTGGGGTTTTGTTGAGGGGTATGGGGGTGTTGTTTAGTAGGACTTGTGGGTGGGTGTTGGATATGTGTTTGTCTGTTGTTATAAGGGTTATGGAGGATTTGTTTGGGGATGCCGTCATCCTGTGTTCTACTAGCCAAGTTTGGAGTTGTGTTATGTAGTCTTGTGTGAGAGATGTTGCGGTGGTGAGGTCTTTGTGAGTGGTGGTAATAGTTAAGTCGTCGGCGTATGATATTATGCGGGTGAAAGTTGTTTGGGGTTGAGGGAGGTCTGCTGTGTACAGGTTGAATAGAGTGGAGGAGAGTATGGCTCCTTGCGTAACTCCGTTTCTTAAGTTGATGGTACGTGATTTATGGCCGTTTTGTTGTATTTGGGCGGTTCTTCCTGATAGGAAGTTGGTTAGCCATTTCTTAGTGTTTGTTGGGATGTTGGATTGGAGGATTTTATGGATAAGATTATGTTTCGGGACAGTATCGAAGGCTTTGTTTATGTCAATTGCTATTAGTATAGTTTTGTGATAAGGCTTATGGTTTAGTCCGTTTATTATAGGTTGGATGACGTTGGTAAGGGCAGTGGTGGTGGAGTGGTTGGGTTTGAACCTGTGTTGGAAGTTTTGTTGTGGGATGAATTGGAGGATAGAATTTAGGATTAGTTTTTCAAGAAGTTTTGAGATGGTGGATAAAAGGGAGATTGGGCGGTAGGAGGAGGGGTTTGAAGGGTCTTTACCAGGTTTTAGTTTAGGGATGATTAATGCTTTTTTCCATTGGGGGGGATATAGTTGAGTTGGATGGATTTGTTGAAGATGGAGGTTATGTATGTGATTGTGTGGTTGGATAGGTGTTTTAGGTGAATATTTGATATGTTGTCTGGTCCTGTTGCTGGAGAGTTTTTGGTTGTTGCGTAGCTTTTTCAGTTTTCTTATTATTTTCCTGTTTTGTGGGTGGGTAGGTAAGCTACTTTGCTTAGCGAAGTGTGTGGCCAGTAGGTTGATGTGTTGTTTGGGAGTTAATGGGTTTGTGTAATGGGATTGGTTGGCGTTTCATGAGTGTGGAGTGGGTTGTTTTTTGCGTTGTGGATTGTGTGGATTGTTTTCCAGACTCTTTTGCTGTTAGTGTTGTCCAAGTTTTTGATGAGGAAGTTTTGGTAGTTGTTGGTTGTGTGAGTTTTTATTAGGGTCGATATTTGATTGTTAAGGGTTTCTAATTGAGTTTTGGTGAGTTGTGTGGGGTTGTTTTGGCGTTTTAGTGCGTTCCTTTGTTTTATGAGAGAAGTGATTTCGGGGGAGAGGCTAGGTTCGTATTTTTTAATGTGGCCTTTAGGGATGTAGATGTTGGCTGCTTTCTGGATTGTGTGGGTGAGATGTTGAATAGCTGATTTGAGAGAGGATATGTTTGTAATTTCGTTTGTTGTGAGGTTTTCGTCTATGTAATTGGAGAAACCGGTCCAGTCTGCTTTTTTGTAGTTGGTAAATGTAGTTTTAGATTTGTGAGTGGGTTTGTTTTTGATGTGGTATTTTATAATTATTGGTATGTGGTCGGAGTTTAGATCGGTTTCGGTGGTCCAGTGTAGAAGAGGGTGAATGTTTGAGGAGCAAAAGGTGATGTCTGGTGATGTGGGGATTGGTTGGATTGCGGGGGGATTCTGGTATGGAGGTTTTTGTTGTTAAGTATGTTGAGATGTTCCAAGTGTTCGATGATGTGTGTTCCTCTTTGGTCGGAGGCTTGGTTTTTGTACCAGGTCGGGTGGTGAGCATTGAAGTCTCCACATAATAGGAGATTAGGGAGGTTTGTTATTGTAGTAAGGTTGGGTAAGTAGTTTGATGGACAGTGTGTGGATGTATGGTGTGGTATGTACAGGTTTACTAAATTGTGCGTAGTTTTATTTAGTTCTATTGAGAAGGTTTGGATTTTAGATATGTTGTCAGATTGCGTGTTTGCATGTTGAGAGGATGTGTTGGAGTAATTTATAGAGTTGTGGATGAGAGTTAAGAGTTTGTGATGGTTGGGTTTGTGTTGGGAGTAGATGGAGTCGTATTTGTAGAAAGTAGGGGGGAGTTGGTTTGTTGGAAGGTGGGCTTCTTGTATAAGCGCAATGTGGATGTTGTGTTTGTGTAGGAATGTTTCTAGTTCTTTGTGTTTGTTGTGGAGGCCGTTTATGTTGATTTGTAGGATATTTAGTGTATAGATGTGGGAATTACGATTGATAGGGTTTAAAGTGGTAGGGGGGGTGCAAATTTGACAATTCCAATTGTGGTTTGTAGGTGGGAGTCTTTGAAATGGGGAGCATTGTCTGTGGATCCACTTGTGACAGTTTTTGCATTTAATGGAGTCCCTTCTGACTATTTTGTTGCAGATCGGGCATTGCCAGATTACAGGCCCCGGATTTTCCTCTATGTCGCCGGCTTTAAGTAGGAGGAGGAGGAGATACGCCAGCCTAATCTCCTCCTGAAATGGAAAAAAGGAGAGAGTGTTGAGAGATAGATTTGAAAGATCTCGGATTTCTCCGGACTGCGGCGAGGAGAACTTCCTTCGCTTGTAACCCCAAGCTTGCTCGGGGTGGGGGGGGTGAAAAGGCTTTGCAGCAGCATCCTGCGGGGCTTCTGTATCTGAAATCCAGCTGGATACTGTTGTCGGTCTTGCCACGTGAAGGCACCTCTGAAGACCTATATATATATATATATATATATATATATATATATATATATATATATTATATATATATATATATATATATATCAGATCCAAGTAAGGCTCTAAAGCCTGTCAGTGGGGCCAGCACTCGTCTCTATCTAGATTGCCGTAAATAATTCCATCTGCACCAACTGTTCCATCATAGGCAGCTGATGCGCCTCAGTGAATCCCGAACTGACTCCATTCATCTCTCATTTGTCTCCCTCTCGGTCTCTTAATCTTGGCCTGCACTCTCACCTCCCTCTAGTCTCTCTCCCCTCCTGCATCCTCCACACGGTCCCAACCATCTCAGTCTTGCTCATCTATCTTTTGATTAATTGGTTCAACCCTATACTTTATCTAATTCTTTCGCTTCTTATCCTCTCCTTCCTGGTTCCCACCATCAAACGCAACACCCTCATCTCTGTTGCTTGAATTCTGCTTTCTTCTCTTGTTGTCGCACTCCAAGTCTCCGCCCATATTACAAAATTGAGGTTAGAGTACTTTCAAAATTTCTTCTTTTCCTATATCCATTCTTTTGTTGCCAAGACTGGGTACAGCGCTCACACCATTCTTCCGTATTTCTCCATCCAGTTGGTGATTTCCAGCATATTACTTCATTCCCTTGTGAATACTTTCTCCTCCCCAAATATTCACATCTCTCTACCACAATCACCTCCTCGCCATGCACCTTCAGCACAAGCTTTCTTCCTCCCTTCCTGTCTTTTCAACATTCACGATCAATCCCACCTCTTTTAGCTTTTCAGCAAAACTTTTTATCACCTCTCTTAACTTTTCTCTATCTTGTCTCTCTCTCTCTCTCTTCTCTCTCTCTCTCTCTTCTCTCTCTCTCTCTCTCTCTCTCTCTCTCCTCTCTCTCTCTCT
>SEYY01000711.1:0-2500 GCA_009176605.1 Armadillidium nasatum
TTTATTAATAATCTTTTAATCTTTTTTAATCTTTATTAATTTTTTCAGTTACGAATTTACATATACAAATATCGTGTAATTTACATGTTTTGATACTAAACTGAAATGGGCTTTCTGGGGAGACGAATTCGTCCTCTGAGCTCATTAAAATTATACAAAATAGAATGCATTATATAATATTCCGAATTTTGAATATTGTAAATTTTTAAATAATTAATTTTATAAAACAGAAAAAAAAATAAATAATAATAATAATAATAATAATAATAATAATAATAATAATAATAATAATAATAATAATAATAATAATAATAATAATAAAACATGTACAGATTGTTATTTAAAATATATCGTTATTTCAAACTATAACGTCCAAAACAAATCCGAGAGGCTAATAATAAATAAATAAATAAATAAGTAGTAGTAGTAATAATACTACTACTACTACTACTACTACTAATAATAATAATAATAATAATAATAATAATAATAATAATAATAATAATAATAATAATAATAATAATAATAATAATAATAATAATAATAATAATAATCCATAATAAATATTCTTTATGATCGAATGGTCATGATGATAAATGATTTCGTGTAAATTTCGTTGTGCCATTAATTCTACACTTTTTGGTGGTTGTTATTTTGTTATAGATATAAATTAAAATAAAGGCTCCGCCACCGAAAATGACGTTTGTCCAGAAAAGTTGGCTCTCAATCGATAAAATACATTAGTTTTATAACTTATGCAAATTGTTCATTGAAAAAAAAAAGAAGAAAAAAAAAAAAAAAAAAAAAAAGGAAACATGAAATTATGCTGATTTACTGATTCCAACAAACGATGGGAATTTTTTTCCCCCCCCCCCGAATATTTGATAAAAAGTTACCTTGTTACTTATTATAATTTTCTGATTTTCTTTCGGAGGGCCATTAGTTAGAATGATATATTTTTGAATGGGGGTTCTAGTTTTTGGAACATCATATATATATATATATATATATATATATATATATATATATATATATATTATATATATATATATATATATATATATATATATATATATATATATATATATATATATATATATATATATATATATATAATTAGTGAATGGAGGAGTAATCTTCATCGTCATAATCGGCATATTTTTTCTCATACGTCATATTCAATTTTCTGACTATTATTTTTCCGATTATTTTACTTATATTGGCTTATAAATATCTCTGCTACATCTTTCTTCTATTGAGAATGAAAGGCTGCTTATTAGTGGGAGCCAAATTTACATTCCAAGAAGAAATCGAATAAGCCCAGGAACTAGAAGTAAAAACTGATTCTGCATCAAAATTTTAGATCTCTAAATTTAAAGTACTAGAATTTTGCATGTCTATCCATTTTCTCACATTTTAAATTTTTTTTTTTAATATCAATGTTCTCACTCGCTCTCGGCCCCAGATATGCAGTTCCGGATATCAAAGTACTACTTAATAAAATTTGTATATGAATATCTTCAATGAATTCTTAAATTATTTGGATGACAAGGAACTCTGTACTGGTTAATTTCGGCAGGATGGTGTCACTTTCTACACTTTCAATGTCAACATGTAGGAAATTGAGTCCTTCTTTGAAAAATGGGTAATTTTAAGGGTCTTTGGCCACCAAGGTCGCTTGACCTTACCCAGACTGATTTTTCTTATGGGGCATGCTGAAAGGGAAAGTGTATTTGCAACAGTCACGTACTCTCAATGCAACTGAATTGACACTGTCACTCCCAATATGTTGTTGGCAACTTTCCGTAATATTGAAAAGCGTGTGAAGGCATGCCTTGATTCTAATAATGTCAATCACTTCCAACATTTGCTGTGATCTCAGCACGATTCTCACACACCAAGGTTTGTTCGTGGCAAGTTTTATTAACTTAAGGACACCACTTTGATATATCTATAAGAGTATATTTTTTCTGGCCGAGAGCAAGTGGGACATCCTGAATTATACTATATATTAAAATTACATGTATTTTTAAGATTATTATTAAAAAATTTTAAATTTATTTAAATAGGGAAAATTTTTAAAATATACTCTTGCAGTTTCTTCGTCATCGTCATGGTGAAAAATTTTTTTAATCGTCCCATCACTAATATATATAATATATAATATATATATATATATATATATATATATATATATATATATATATATATATATATATATATATATATATATATATATATATATATATATATATATATATATATATATATATATATATATATATTCCGGCATCCGCGATAGGCCTGGTCCAGACAGCGGTATTCGCTGTGGGCCCGTAAAACCCAAAGGTCTTCCTGTAAAGATCCTACTGACAGGACTTAAGTACTTCTGGGGGGATGAAGATTATTATTATTGAGATTATAAAGGGTGAACGACTAAACGCACTTCAACGTCAAAAATGATAGGAAAATATTGAAAGATAGTGAATGACTATAGGAA